>JARJLG010000127.1:0-296418 GCA_029448575.1 Mycena maculata
TGCGGGAAATACTCAACAGATTCAGAAGTTATCGACGCGTTGAAATTGGTAAGTCCGAAGATATTGGGGTCGAATGGCGTGTCAGGGAACTTGTGCGAAGGAAATGAACCAGGTGCGTTGAAACCCTGGGAAGTGGTTGTGTCATTGAATCCGAAGTCGAAGGTGGGAAAGATATCGAACATCGGGTCGACTGCAGGTCCAGCCAAGGTGAAGTCAGGGACCAACACCTCAGTGGTCTAGGTCGGAAGGGGGGAAACGATGAGTTCCGGCGATACAGTGTCCAATTGTGTTGGAAGTACAGGTGCAGGCTCTGATGTAATTCATGTGAGTGTCGGTATCACGGACCAAGATAAATAATTTACCTGGTCTCCCCCGGGTTTTGACACGACCACTCGAGCTCGCAGAAAGTGTTGTGGTACCTGCTCTGGTCGATTTACCTCGCCTACTGGATGCCTTGGCCTTGGGTTTGGCGGCATCACGCGACTCTCGTTCTTTCTCTGCAGTGGCGGCTTGGCACCGGGAGTTTCGGGACATGCGGTGGGAGATGTCGTTGTTGGGGTTGGACAGAATACCGGTCCGGAGAGACATCTCGATCTCCTGTGCCGTGTTCAGGTCTAATTTACGTCGACTTATAGACAATGAGCATTGATTGAATCGCTTGAACAATATATGATCACCTTTCAAGCGCCTCGACCGGAGGTAATTTGGTACCCGTGTGGGAGTTGGTCCAATGGTGCTGCACTTCGTTGGTATTCGTCGTCGAAGGAGTCACGTCCCAGTCGTCCGCGGAAATGTTGGACTGGGATTTGATGAGACAGGGAATAATCCAGTCGTTTATTTCTTTATGTTTCCACCAATCTAATGGAGAGATTGTGAAAGGACGACACAGATTTGAATAAACACTCACCCGTAATCTTCTTGATACCCAGACCATAGAGCCACGTTGAGAATTCAGCCAGCTCCTCTTTTGATTGAATGTAGAAGACGTTCTTGATGCGTGCGAGCTGCTGGGGAGTTACGAGCGATTTGAAGTCGTGAATTGGCCTTGAGAGGAGAATTAGTTCAGCAAACACAAGACAGCGCAACTTACTCCTTCCCGTGTCTCCAGCATAGTTTGATAATCTCTGGTGCGATTTCCTCGGGTGGCGTATCATTAGAGAAACCCCTGTACTCGGGATCGTTGTACTTCATGACCGCGCGACAGAAGCCGAGGACCTGTGCGCCATCCATATCCACATTCGCAACAATCAGATTACTGCCTCGAACAAATTTCTTGAGTGGAATGGGCCTCCCTGTTACCATGAGTTTGATGCGCCGAAGCTCGTCAAATAACTCCTCGAAGAAATCGGTGCTCGCGCCGTCAATATAGGCCCGAAGAATTGATGCCGCTATACAACATTACTTTGCTAATCATTCTCAGAAATGGAAGGCGACAGACGTACCGCGTTGGACCACCTTGGCAAATATGGTGAGTTCCCACTCGTTCACCTTGCCCACTATGCCTTTGTAAGTGGTGTCGCCATCGAACGAAGTAACCCCGGAATCATCGAGGAGCGTCAAAAGGTAAGGAACAAAGGTCACTATAATTATCTTGCCTTGCTTCGTCTTGATATAGTTGTGGATGTACCGCTCAGGGAGTGGCTTTAGTAATTCCGCCTGGGCAATGGGAATTATAGCTGTGGAGGATGAGATTACTGGTCCGAATACAGCTGCAGTTTCAGCTTACCCTCGACGTCGAGCCCATGGGGATATTCCTCAAGTTTTGCGGCATGAAGGAGGTCACGCTTCACGTGTTTGTTGTGCAGAGGTGGTGCATACGTGGATGGGGTCTTCCCGTCGAGGAGCATTTTGGTGGATTGAGCTACATCAAATTCAGCGATGACGAAACGATGTGATGATACAGGGGATGTGTCAACAACGCCAGACCCAGACTCAGACTTGTCGGCTAGAGTGACTGAGTTGCGCCAGAGTCAATCCAGTCTGGCGCTGGTGATCCCGGCAATCATTTAACGGCAACTGTCGGCATGATCGTGTCATGTAGTATTCAAGTACTTGATAATTTACTACTAGGAAATGGGTTGCAAAGAGTAAATTCACAAAATAATAATGCACTAGGCATTTCGGAGTGTGCGCCAAGAGTACCGACCATTCGATGCCCCTCCCCTCCCTCGATGCGCTCAGGGGGTCCCCCGAGCCGGGGCATCTCAGGTCGGCACGCTAAAGACTCGTTGGCGCTTTCTCTATGAAATTAAACCTCTCCCCCAGTAGGCCAGGCGCGCACAAGCAATCTGGGGGATCAGTAGAATCAGTTATCAGGCTGATCCGAATCTGATCCGTGCTAACCGACTCTGGCGCAACTGAGCACATGCGCTCGGCTACGCTCGACTCTGGCGCAACTCATTGACAAGTTTGAGTCCGGGTCTGGTGCACTTG
Source organism: Mycena maculata (assembly GCA_029448575.1). Lineage (NCBI taxonomy): Eukaryota > Fungi > Basidiomycota > Agaricomycetes > Agaricales > Mycenaceae > Mycena > Mycena maculata. The sequence goes on from JARJLG010000127.1 coordinate 2,434, forward strand.
GTGGATCCCCGATGATACAACCGTACCGTTGTCAATTTTTGACACCGTGGCACCGAGGACTCCATGTGCTTTGATACACTGTCGGTAGGTGTCATTGAGCTCGAAAGAGACATTGCTCAGTGTCGGGATCGGATGAGTATGACCAATGTTGTTGTGGACAATGAGGACTTTGCGAATTGATGGGTCTTTGGGGACATAGACGTAGCGGACAGCCTTGCAAGGATAGTTCTTGATTTCTCCCCGCACCTGTATTCCATTAACAATGTGGGCGTGCGCTAGAAGCGAGTCAACGGAGCATCGAAATCACCAAAGAACAAAATACAGCAATATTTTTTCTTGAGTCCTGTATGCGGGTGAATGATACCGCTGCAAGGCGGAGTGTCCTTGGCAGGATCATCGGTCAGGGGCCGGCCTGCCAGGGCATTTGCGAGCAGATCTTCGTCGACATTATCAGGGATGGGGTGCGTTGGTGGCCTTGTTGGAATTTCGGAGTCCAACCGCTACATCCGACGAAGTATTGGTGATTCCGTTCCGACCCCTACAACGCCAAAAGGTCAGCATGAGGTTTGGGTTTTAAAATTGGTGCACCACGGCACTTGTTTCCCTTTGTATCGACGGCACGACACTTTGCATCGCATATGACTTTCATAAATCTATTGAAAGCGTCAGACATTGAAACAAATAATGAGAAGACTTATAGTACGACCCGCTCTTCAGCAGTATTACCTTCCCTACGCCGGGTTTCTTGCTGAGCAGCTACTATGATTGCATCGCGGGGTCCCAAATCTAACTCGAAATGGAGAATGTCTCGGAGCGCAGGATCAAGTTGATCACATGCGTAAGCACTTTGCAGTCGCAGCGAAGGCGCCGGCAGTCAACAGGTGTTTCTGTTATATGTCGAGTCAGGCCAAGGTCGATGAAGTCCGACCTCGGAGTTCGCGGTTTCTCGCAACACTACAAAGAATAGAGTGAGCGACTATTCAGGTCCGCAGTTCCGCACAAGACTATAGTCCGGAGTCACGGAGTTCGGAGTTCGGAGTTGAAGTCCGAATAGAGGATGAAGGCAGAGGCTCGACCAACGCCGAGATAGCAAAGAAACAATCAATAATCAAACTGAAGTCCAAAACATATCTAACTAGCTTTTAAACTAAGTACGCTATTGTCTATTGAATACAATAGCGTGCGAGATATTGGTAAGTAACAAACGTTAAACAATAAGGTAACAAGGTGACTTAGTAAGGTTAAACAATAAAGGACTTCGGGCTTGGTAAGGATGCCCGAGAAAGAAGTCGGACTAGACAATAAGGCCTCGGAGAAATACAAGTCCGTCGGCCCGATGAGTAATCAGTGATTAGAAGGGAAACGCTCAGTAGACCTTCATAGCGTGAAAACCCTCTCGGGAATTGCCGGACCGGGCCGGCCGGGCCGTCCGGTCCAACAATGCACGGATATAACAGTTTCCCCGGGTGCAAAAGTGACTTTCGCCCCAGCACGAGAGCCACCACCACCCTAGTCCCACGAATCATTGTCCTAGCATGAAATGATTGGATCAGACCTGAAACGTCGAACTGTAAAAACAAAAATGAACCGCATTGATGATAATTGACATGAGGGAATACAACTTTTTGGTGGTGGGGTCATGAAGCCGGTATTTCTCATCACTGAGGTCAACGACAATCCCGGTACGCACACGATGAATCGGATAGACAGCAGCAGGCCCAGCACGATATTCCATACGCTCGACGCTGGTCTTCCGGGTGGGACGGAACTGCCCAATCCGTACACGTGATGTGCCGTTATCTTGCCACACAGTGTCCGACTCCACCAAGTCAGACTCGTCGCAATTGTCAGACTCATCTAGGGATCATAATCAGTAATCTCAAATAAAGACATCATTTTGCGTACATGCCATTCGACTCGGAGGAGGCCATCCCAGAAGGTTCTCCACATTCAGACTCGTCGTCAGGACAATCATCTGCATCTACAGTAACTGAGCGCCGTCAGAGATAATTTCAAACCACGCACCACCCGGAGGAATTGTACTAGAGGACCGGGAGGTGCGCTGGAGTACTTCCATCACTTCCAAGTCGGAGTCGCGGTCGTCGGTGTCGGCCTCCGAGTCCGAAAGAATCTCAAGGACCTCTTGGCCATCCTCGTTCAAGGTACGCATCTTGATTTGAGCGGGAGATTGCGGTATGCTGATCACCTGCGGCTCAGCTTTGACCAGAGAAGCTGAGGCCAGGGTCGCCGTAGCTTCGATTTTGATGCGAAACGGATCATAAACCGCAGATGGACACGTCGATGCAATAGAGCCAGAGCCAGAGAGCACGATGGATGTGTCGTGGAGGTGGCTGGGCTAGAATTTTGAGTCTGGCGCCGGAGATACTGCTTGAGACCGCTGATATCAACCCATTCGTGGTCGAGGAATTTCCCGGCATTGAGCTCGATATACACGGGAGAGTAGACCTGGTTTGGTGCATCAGAATACGCCAAAAATAGGCCTGTACTGAGAGGCCCCCGGACACTACCTATGAACTAGGTCTGCGATAGAGTAAATCAATGAGCCAAAATGACCCGTATCTCTGGCCGCATATAGAGTAAATCCAGGCCAAAACGGGCGATGTCGGTCTGGCATAGAGTAAATCGTGCGGAGCGCGAGATTTTTTTAAAAGCACTACAGCTGGGATGGGGCTATTTTGAGATCCCGGGTGCTCTGCGGTGCCTTGCAGCACTCTGTGAAACAGTGCCAAGCACGGCACCATAACAGACCATAAGGAAAGTTTTCTCACTCACACGGTGAGTCACACCCTCCACTTCCCTGATGGCCGAAGTCATCACAACAAGTGCTTTCACATGTCGAAGTGGTTCGGTGTAGGTAAGATTTGCAAGAACATACCGCTGGAAGTGGCCGATGCTTGTACCGACGCCAGGCAAATTCCGACCAGTCTTGCGGCCACCCTTCCAAGTCTGGGCCTTTCCGTCAAGGATTTCATAGCACTCAAATTGCCGGGTCTTCTACGTACATCTGACCTCCTGATTATGAATACAGTCCCCAATCTATGTTCTCGTGGGGCTAATGGAATTACACCAATACGACTCGGCTCACTGGTTATTATGTGGACAGCTGTCCGACTCTATCTCAGTGGGGTTCATGGGATATACAGATATGGTTCCGTGTCAGGGAAACACGAGAGTTTCACGGACGCAGAAACGGTGGACGGCCTGAACTATCTCAGTCTCAAGGTGTATGCACAGGTAAGGCTTTCAAGTCATTGATATTCCGTCATCACTCAAAAATTGTATGGATTCCCGGGCGCAACTTTTTTTACCACATGGTGCTGGTGAATGAGTCTGGGCATTCCCTTGCGCTCTTTACTCATGCCCCGATATCTGAACTGGTGTATCTCCTCGCTGGTTCCCATGTGGATCAGAAAGACAAGGATGAAGGGCTGTACAGCATCTCGTCCGGCAACAATGGATGGGAACACTGGCAAGCTCTTACCATGCAGGTGGTGTATCGGATCCTGGAGGTTGGTGGCTCAGATGACTGCTCGGACAAGGAGGATGATTACGAAGAGCCAGATGAGGAAAGCGGGTGGAAGAAGTGCCGGCTCAAGGCTCCTCGTGGTGGAGTGAAGAAGGCCAGGAAGAACCCAAAGAAGCCTACCATGGTTCGCAAACAACCTGCGAAGAAGGCACCAGCGGTCAAGGCAAAAAAAAACAGGGGAAAACTGTAGTATCTCAGATTTAAAGCGTAGTTTGAGGGTAGTTGGTTAGCTAGCGGCAGCGGAGGGCCCGAAAAGCGCCTGTGGTGTGCCCAGGGCCCAAAATGGGGTTTTTAGCTATGTCGGTCCGAAATAGAGTAAATCAGCCTCCGAACGGCCGATTTTATAGAGTAAATCAGTGAAAATCTTCAGGAAAAATCGGACCTAGTTCATAGGTGGTGTCCGGGGGCCTGTACTGAGCCCGTAGACCCGCGGCGACGTACATGATTCCGAAATTCCATCAATTGACGGGCCAACACACTGTCAAGGAATTCTCTGTCGGCCGGCGCATGTTTCGACGGCAGCTCGGACATTTTGATGCGCTTTTCGATGCGTCGGGGCGGCACCTGAGCGGAGGGATGGTGGTGGTAAGAGAAAAGAAAATTGCGGGATCAGACATGTGTCTCCTTCCGAAACTGGTCTTTGCCGACGCACGGTACATTCCACAAAGGGAAGTCCCGCCAGTGATTCAAAACACGGCACATTAATGGGAATGTACCGTGCTTGTCCCAATGTGCCGAGTTCTCGAGTGAACGTACGTGTCGAGTTTCGTATATCCTCCTGGAATGAGGAATTAAAGGGCATTGATTGGTGAACGTCCAGAATGTCGGCATAGCTTCGACGGCTGTTAAAGTGAGAGGAAGATCAGAATCTAGGTGGTCTGTGCCTGGGGGCGAACGCGGAATATTCCCCTTAGACTTCAAGATGTCTGTACTTATATGGCTGGAATTAAAGCGGCATTGATTGGTGAACCCGACGGTAGTGTCAACATCTGCTAAATGTGATCAAGATCGAAATATTTTGGAGAATCCCAATGTTTCGGGAAGCGAAGAGGCCCACTATTATTTTCCGCATAAAAATAAATCAGAAATGTGGAGGAGAAAGCGCAAGAGTGCGGCAAGGCTGGATTTACAGGCATCTTCGAAATGTTTCTGGTTGAAGGTTCAAGAGGCATGGTGCTCCGGGGCCACAGAGATGCGGGTACTGTTTAGAAAGGTTAGATCCACCGAGTTCTTGGAATGTGAAATGCGCTATTCTCGACACGAACAGACCCCGTGGATCACATCAGCAAAACAGAATTGATCTGGCAGGTATTTCTTGCAGCTGGATGCCGCCCGAAATTTGGCTTGCATAAAATTGAACTGAGAGTAGTCTCGAACCAACCACAAACAAACGGGTCGGCATCTCGTTTTGGATGTTCGTTTCCCTCATTATCGAAGCATACTGCTCGGACCTTGGAGAGGGAATCATAACATGCGCCGATTAGAATGAGTGTGTATTTTTTCTTCCAGATTTTATCTGAGCTCAAACTCATTTGTACAACGTCGATGAATTTGCGATATCGCGACGCGTGCGTGCCTTGGCATATTATCAGAGACTGCCTATTCGGCCACCTTAAGGGTTTTTCGTATACCAGCAAAGAATGATATCAGCCCTGGGCCTTGTGGTGTGGTAGAAAGTAGTCTAGCATCCTACGAGTGGAACATGTCAAGTGGCGCCCGATTTGGTGAGGTTTTGATGGCTCGGCGAATATTTTGCCGCGGCAAGTCCAAAAACGGCCAAAACTAGGAACCCGGCCAGGCGTGGGAACCTTTCGATCGGCCACGTTTCTTCGACTTTTTGCGCTCGTTCAGCCTTCCTCACACAACAGCAAATGTGATCAAGTTATTCTAGGGATATAACAGGCCTCTACGACATCGAAAACTACTCGTTACTCGCTCGCAGCCTGGCATTTATGAGGAATTTACGTTTGGATAATAGTAAAGGGTCGTCGATATCGCGGTGCGCCAGATAATTTTCCATGGCTGCGCAGTCGTTGACGTTGGACAATGGTTCCAGGTCACATCGCCGTCTGCCCACACTACCTGGAACTCTAGGTTGCGCCGAGACTCCCACCGGTGCCCATTGAAGGAAACAATTCCAGTTTCTTCCTGGTCTGACTCGTCGTCGTCGTCGTCCGAGTCCTCCTGTATCGAAGGCAGAGTGTTTGCTGTGATGGGACCGGAGTTTCCGCTGGCAGAAGGTTCGTCAAAATCGCTTTCTTCATCAGACTCGTCGTTTGTCGCGCTCGCCACAGGGTTTGGGTCAACAACTTCTGCATCTTCCTCTGAAGATTCAGAATCCGGACTCAACTCTTCGTCCTCGTCGTTGCTGCTATCCTGCGACTTCCCGCCACCCCGACCTCCCCCATGGCCACGTCGACTTCCACCACGGCCACGTCGACCGCCAACCCCGCCCCGACCACGCCCAAGTGCCCTCGCGGCAGCCTTCGCAGCCTTCGCAACCTCTCTTGCTGCTGCCTTCTTCGCCTTCTCTGCCGCCTTCGCTGCCGCCTTCCTCTCCTGCTCCAACTTCTTCTTTTTCGCCTTCGCCGCCTTTTCCGCCTCGCTGATCTCTTTCCGGATGGTGGGGAACCGTGTCTTTCTCATCTCCGAATGAAGCTCACCCATCTGCTTCTTCTGAAGGTCTTCCAACAAGGCTTGGTGCATTTCGGCGCTCGTCATTAGCCGAGCCTTACTGGTGGTGTACGTCCGTTTCGGCTTGTTCTTCTTCGCATGGAGCTGCTGACGAAGGTTCCCATTTTCCCGCCCCATCAAAGCCATCTGTGCGTAGTTGTTGTCAAGCGCGACTCCAGCTGCATTGAGGAGGCTGCGTAGCTGCTCGTTCTCGGCCGCCAATGCACTCCTGGATGCCGTCTTACGAACGGGCGAAGGCATGGCGATGGCGTAGGCGGCTTGCACAGCATCGCGTGCTCATAATGCATCAGCTGCGGTGACGGTCGGTACGGAGGTGGTTGGAGTCGATGGAGGCTGGCCTGCAGACGAGGGCCCGTTTGGAGTGGATGGGCAGGACTGGCCTACCAACGAAGGGCTGGTGGGAGTTGATGGGCCGGATTGACTCGCCGATGAGGGGCTGGTTGTCGTCAAGGCTTGCATTGAAGTACAAGATGAATCTGATGTAATGTTGGCCAGAAAAAAATTAGCAAATGTATTGTACGCACTGGACTGGGTGTCGGCTCCAGTAGAAGGTGTTGCGGTCGACATTCGGGTAGAGGAAGATCCCGATACCGGGCGATCGGGGACGGGAATGAGCAGAGGAGGCAGCCGCGGAGCAACCAGCATAGCTGCCTGGGTGGTATAGTTTAGCGCTGGTGCGAACAGATCCTCAGGGATCGCATTTTCGTTCCCCGGCCAGATACCGCATCTTCGAAAGGCAGAAATGATTGTTGTTGGTTTGAATGCCTGAGCCCTCGCAACTGCGTAGTTCGAAAGGAGGTTATATTTGTCTATTAAAATGCCATGTGCGTGCCGCTACAATTCACAACGTACAGACTTTCGATGAGTTCAGATACATACATAGCAGATTAAAGCTTACCTCAGCAACTCTCGCCTTCCACTTAGCCGAGAGGGGGCTGAAGACGCCGACGTCACAGGGTTGAAGAGCATGTGTCGTGTGCGATGGAAGACAGAGAATAAGGATTCAATGTTTCTAGTTGACATGGTTACACAAGGGCATGATATTTCTGAAGCTACCCATCTAAACCCCCCTTGCGCTCCCCCACAATCACCTCACGTGATCCCTTGATGTCGACAGGGTTCGATTCCCAGCAGTGCAGTCCTTTTTCTCAACGAAGAATAATTTGTGATTTAGTCAGTAGACTCCATTACACATCAAAGTAGACAGGATAAAAAGGAACAAAGAGGAGGAACTTTTCCAAGCCTGGTCCGTAAGCCATAAAGGTCGTTGAAAAGATTGACAGGGCACATTCAATCTCTACTGTAACCCACTTAAGTCTGCTGTATGAAGAAGACAAAGGATGGTAAAACCCACTGAAAATGAGGTTTATCAGAACAGATTTGTAGGGTCAAAGTTGCATATCCAGATCAAATGAGAGAAGTGGTTGTAAAGGACAACTTCAACTGGACAAATGGAATTTGGAACACCCCTTCTGGAGCACCACGGGATGTAGATGAGTGCATTTGTTTGCACATAGGGAAAGTGGGTGAGCGACCTCATCTGCACAGGCCGTCACAAATGCGGAAAGGAGGACGAAAAAAATTAGGCTGATGGGAAAAAGTAGAATAAGCGGAGTAACCGGGTTCGAACCCCTGACTGCCGCCCAGACGGCAGCTACACAGAGGTGACCACTCCGCCATAGTCCCGACGCAAACTTCTTCCACGTAGACGTATACCTACGGGTGGGGCGCGGCCGCCGGCGAAAATTTTCCTTATCGGGCAAGATGATAGTGGGGGAGGCGAGCGCGGGCCACCCATCTACCTTGGCATAGTCGATGAAGCGGAAGGTGCAGTGACTATTGTGACCATCCAAAATCAGAAGACGATAGTCACCAGGGTCATCCAAAAATTCGGCCGATGCTGGCACAAAGTCCTTCTCGAGCCACATCGCACCTAGTTCTTGATCGGTCCAACCATTGGGCGAGATCGATACACACTGACAAAAGTGAATGTTCAGCTCAGCTGAACATGTTGCCGAAAACGATGATTTAGGCCTCAAAAAAAACTGGCCTGAAAATGCACTTGAAAAGAACAGATTCAGGGAAGCTTTATGAGGTGCCGAAATAAAGGAATTCAGCAGGGCATCCGGCTGGGCTTAATGTGGTCATTTCGGCAGCCAATTTTGAGTGTTTGAAAGTGAGACTGAAAACCATTCAATGGGCCACACATTCAGACTGCCTGAAAACAACAATTTCGGTGTCGCCGAAACTGTAGCTGAAAGCAATGCTTTCGGCTACACTTTCAGCTGTGCCGAAAGAATCTCATTTGGAGTGGCCAAGATTGGAGCTGAAAGAAGTTGTTTCGGGTCCAGCCGAAATAGCAGCTGAAAGGTGTTATTCCGGATGGACCCGAAAGTGCAGCTGAAAGTAACACTTTCGGAGCAGCCGAAAATAAGCGGCCGCTGGCGGCAGTTGGCGGCAGCTAACTGTGGCAGTGCAGCGGCTGCTGAGCAGCAATGCAATATACTAATAATTAGATTATAAAGATCATAGTTGTATGGCAGTTATCCCACCGATAAAAAGTAGGGGTAGTTCAGCATGGTTGAGATCGAGTTATAGCTGTGGTCGTGCGGCCTGGTACCGCAATGTGGTCGAATAAATGTTTTTCACATGGCCGCTGCACTGCCACAGTTACTGTGTCTGACCTACAAGCGGGTCACAACAACTCTTTTGGAAAGTATCTTCATAACTGGCGCAGTTATGGACAATCTGAAAACAGAGATCTCTGCATAAATGAGTTCTAAATGGTCCATGATGCCTACACATTTTATTCAAGGCCAGCCAATGGCCTCGGCGAAATATTCATGTCGAGATCAAGGATTTGATGATTGACCTAGTACCGGGTCACGGCCTCCGATTGGTCGATCAGCATCTTTTGCTTATGTCATCCGCCCTTTTACGACGCGTCCTTCTCTAGATTTTGTGCGTTGTGAATTGTCCACACCCATTGCTCAACTGAAAACGAAGCTATTACACTCCAATATTATGTAGATTGTCAATCATTCAGTTTCGAAGCGATTCCTCGATATATTGGGTGGCTAATTGATGTTTGGTTTCAGCTGGTCACCCTACATTCGGCGCGTCGTCTCGACGTGAATATGGCGTATATAGGCTCGGACTTTTGTTCACATAGAATTCACATACATTAAATGAAATCCACCCAATTTCGGATCCAGGATCATCCCATACAGTGCCTAGATAAAGCACATAAAAAGGAGAGCAATTTTCTTTTTGAGATGTATAAAAAACTCAATAGGGTACTTTCTGCACGCTGAATATGGCTGGTTTTGAGGCCTCTGTGTAGTCTATAGCTCCAATGGAAGGTCCTCGCACGGCTGAACGGCTTCTGGTTTCCTTGAAGAGGAGGTAGACAGCAGAAGAGATTTCAGAAATCGCCCAAAATGGTATTTTGATCCAGTTGCGGCCAAAATCACCCTCGTTCTCCAGCACTTTTAGCCCGACTCTCCTCTCCTCCTGGGACCAAGGCCGTTGTATGTTAGGGTAGATATTGTACAAATTAGATTCTGCATAAATATCACCCATATCGAGTTATTTGTCGGCTGACCCGGTAGTGGGTCTGACCCGATCGGGGGTCAGACACAGTAGCTGCCGCCAACTGCCGCCAGCGGCCGCTTATTTTCGGCTGCTCCGAAAGTGTTATTTTCAGCTGCACTTTCGGCTCCAGCCGGAATAACACCTTTCAGCTGCTATTTCGGCTGGACCCGAAACAACTTCTTTCAGCTCCAATCTCGGCCACACCAAATGTGATTCTTTCGGCATAGCTGAAAGTGTAGCCGAAAGCATTGCTTTCAGCTACAGTTTCGGCGACACCGAAATTGTTGTTTTCAGGCAGTCTGAATGTGTGGCCCATTGAATGGTTTTCAGTCTCACTTTCAAACACTCAAAATTGGCTGCCAAAATGACCACATTAAGCCCAGCCGAATGCCCTGCTGAATTCCTTTATTTCGGCGCCTTATTAAGCTTCCCTGAATCCGTTCTTTTCAAGTGCCTTTTCAGGCCAGTTTTTTTTGAGGCCTAAATCATCATTTTCGGCAACCTGTTCAGACGAGCTGAACATTCACTTTTGCCGGTGTGATATGCTACGAAGGAGATAAGCAAGAGAAAGATTACATAAAAAAGAGTGGACCTCGCGTCACATGGGTTGTCCTCTCCCCACCGTAAATCGCGCCGCAACCCCTGCAACACAATCGAAGGATGGAGCGCAGTGCCCTTGGCATTAATGCACTCGATGATGGTGACAAGGTCGCGGTTACCGCTTTCGATTTTCTGGACGACCTTCTGATCGCGGTCAACAAGTACGCGAATCTTGTTGGCGATGCCCAGTTGGATGCCCTTGGAAACTGGTGAGAATCTGCCAAACATTTGGACAAGAAGCGCACCTTTTCATCCATGTTCCAGATGTTATGGGGCTTTATATCATACTGTTCGATTGTTTCCTGGAGAAGGACGAAGTAATCGTGGACAACGGGGTGGTTCAACGCTCGAGCACGGCACTCCTCAAGGGAGTTCGTCCACTGGAGATTCAGGTTAGTCTTACATTGACAAATGTTCCAGTTAGTGACTCGCACCTTGACCTTCAGTTCTGGGTGTCGTTTTTTGAAACGTGTCGGCCAGGTCACGCCAAGTGGCGCGCCGTATATTTCTGCTGCATATGAAACCGATAGTTGTCAGACTAAGAGGGATGCCACGCTTCGCCAGACTCTGCGGGATGTCAGAAAACTACAATGAGCGGCGAAAGGGTGAGTACCTTGATCCACTCAGTAAGGACATCCTCTTGTGGCCTGGTGAGGAGTCGTTCATGAATGTGGGCTTCACCGCGGGTCAAGCGGCCTTTCACGCGATCTTGCACGGTGCTGCGCGGGACGCGGTAGTAAAGCGCAGCCTTGCGCTGGGACACGAGCCCTGCCTGAGAAGCAGCGAGAGCCAATTGGATGCGTTTCTCCTGAGGGAGGAGTTCTAGGTCGTAGTCGTCGTCGTCATCGAGACCAGCGTCGACAGGTGATTCCTGATGTTCCGTGGGCGTCGTAGCGATGTCCATCCGCCGGTTGGGTGGGTCTGGTGCACTCAAAGGGAGTACCGCACGCGGGGGCATGGTAAATATATGTCGAGCAAGAGGCAAAGAGGCGTGGAACTCAGGCAGAAATGCGATGGAAGATAAGCCCCGCACGCTCCTGTACAGCATCGAAACAAGGCGCACATCCAAAATAAGCTGGGATCCGCTTCGAAGGAGTAATATGAACGTACGTTGACCGCCAGTCTTGCCGCGTGGGCTTTTTATCTCCTCAAAAAAATCCAAAGTGTTGCCATTGCAGAAAGTGGCTGTTCGGCACAGTGACCTACGATGACGGAGCAATAAAATCAATAAATTCATATCAATACAATACAGGGAATGTGTTGACCATGTCCACTGCCCATGCCGAATTTCGCAGTCATAGCACCACGATGGAATCCGATACGGCGGAGACAAGCGGACAGCCATGGAGTCGAGTTTTGCCAGCTTAGAACAGTCTTTCTTGATAATAGTAGCTCGCAGATGAGTGCCAGCGATTAGCATGGGTGTAGCCAGGCATCTACTGAACAGAACGAGCACCAGACGTCGTCGAAAGATGCAGCGGTCGTGGAGAACGAGGCAACTCCCGTAAGCGCTGTCATGCCAAAAATAAGAAAAGCGGCAGCCTCCGCCGGTCCGAAAGCGGCCACAGCCTCACGTCAACTTCATCAAATCGGCTGAAATTTGGTTTGAGGGTGCGTCCATAGATCCCTTCCAGCATACGGATAAGACTTTGGACAAAAGTGATACTGATACTCTTATAGGACCCAAGTGGCCGACTAGCTAGTTCGGCCGACTAGGCAGTCGCTGATAATACATTCCCCCGCTCCTTGGCTCCATCCGCATATTTCTTGGGTCCACAACTCGAAACTCTGAAAGCCCCTGCACTGTATGTCCATTCTCTGTCTCCGTACTAGCAGGGTTTTAATTCTTCAATTTTGCCAAGATTTGAATCTCCACCGGAGAACCCACCGGCCCATTACCCTGTCGTCCCTCTTGCCCGTAGGCTGCACGGGTCTTTCCACGCACACGACGGTGCGTCTGTCATGATTATTCGTATGGAACTTGAATATTATTGGAATCCATTTGATTCTGAAGGAGCCGACACAGCTCCGGGGCCCTCAGACACCGTTCTTCTATGTTGCGAGTGAGATGGGATCCGATAAGTGCCGCCCAGGGACGTTTCATTTTACTCCGAAGATTCGCCAGCATTAATCAACGAAATCGAGGCCTGGGACTCATTGGAGAGACTCACAAGAGGCGTGATTGGACATGATGACGAGCCGAGGCCTGATCATCTTCAAGTGGAACGCTAAATGGTTTCCTCATGCAGCAGGCACCGACAGGAAGGCCCCGTAGCAGTAGCTCTGCACTTACAACCATTGAGAGTATCCTCCGTCGGAAGATATGGTGGGCACCCGTTCGATTCGGGCCGGGGCATACGTAGGAACTTGAAGAGAGGGTTTTTTTTGCCCTGAAGACGGAGGGAGGAGGTAAACGAACAACAGTTCGAAGCGGCAAGTTTATGTTCGGTTCACTGCCCTACCTCGATTCTTTGGAGTGCGCTGTTTTTCATCCGAATTGTGAAACACATTGCTTCATGATGCGTGAACAGCCGGATCGAAAAGTTAGAGATTCGACGAAGGTTCACATGCTCGCAGGAACGCCCCGTAGTAGGAGGTTTGCATCCACAGACGTTCCGCGGGACAACAATCTAACCAAAGTGAGCACTGTACACCCGTTCGACTCGGGGCCGGGGCATACATCCTTCCGCGCAAAGTTTTATTTTCGCTGAGGATGGTGGCGCTCCAGAAATCCATACAGCTGAGACTCGCACGGAATTTTCATCCGATTCCTGAAGGAATGACTGATTCAGAGGTGAGGCTCAACATGGTCGTGTGTAGATTAGATTAAAGCAATCTAATCTACGATGCGCTCCCACGACACTGCCCCCTGTCATTAACGTGGCTTCCGCGTCAACACTCAAGTCGTCAAATTCTCTTCCGCGCTCTCTTTTCCTCGGCTCCATCCACGCGTCTTTCTGCGGTCGATCGCCCGAGCCTTCTCTGCCACTCTGAATGACTGCCCGCGGGATGGGACGCTGAGCTCGGCGGTGCTGCGCGGACCTGCAGCACCGCCGTCCGCCATCCCTGCCTTACTCGCCGCGCTCCACTCTATGTCTAATTCCAACTTCAACTGGAGTGTGGGCAAGGACCACGATTGGATGAAGGGGACGGCCCCCCGATGGCGCTCGGCACGCGCTACGGCCGCGGCGTCGCGGTGGACGCGAGTTGGCCTTATCCCGCCGCATCATCGGCTGGGGGGCGCGCAGCCTCGCATGGCCGCTCGCGACCGCGGGTCTTTGCTGTGCGCAAGGACGCAGTGGGTCCCATCCCTCATCCCTCCTCTTTCCTCCGCATCCCTTTGCGCCCCGCGTTTTGTGACGTTCAATCCCCCGTCTTTCTATCCTGCGCCTTGGAATTCGGCTCGTGCGAACCCCGCCCATGCCGTTCTCCTTTATCCCCATCCCTATCCATATGCCGCTTTGCCCGCGATCATGATCAAATCCGCTGACGCGCAGTTCTATCATTATTTACTGCTGTGCAATTCAATTCTTCGTCCCTGCCCGTACTCAGTTACATTTCCCCCAGTCCCTCACTGCTCTTGCCGTCTCCCCCAAGGCTTCAAAATCGCCCTCGAGCTCCTCCTCGCCCTCTCAGATCGCCGCGCGACCCGCCCCCTGGAAGTCTCACATTCTTTCGGCGTGCGCACCATAGGGGCGTCGAAGCTCGGCGCGAAAGTTATATTTGAAGTACGTATTGCAGGTACGCCAGTGTTTTTTTCTTTCGTTTATCCGATTTCATTTCTTTCTTTTATTTGATACGATGCGTGTTTCTTTCCTTCTTTCCTTTCCTTTAGTTCCCCTGTTTTTTCTTGTTTGATACGGCGATTGCACCGCGGCTGAACGCATCCTGACATCTGCTCGTCGGTGCGGGGTTGGCTTCCTTGGCTTCCTTGGGTGCTGTTAAGCGGGCGTGCATTTGGAGAGTTGGTTGGAAACGGTTGAGAGGTGAGAGGAGTGGCCGTTGTGGCCGGTTGTGCGGAATAGGGAGAGGCTGGAGTAGGGTAGTTAGAACAAATGCCGGCGCGTTACGTTATTCGACGCTGAGCTGCGAATTGTGGTAGTGAGCAAGTTCACAAGGCATCTAATACTGTAGCTTCAGATGGGCAGGCTTGGTTGACGAGGCATCCAATAACTTGAGGCAGGCCTGCTAGCGGATGGTCCGCGCCCACGAAACATGCGTGCGTCAAAATGCATTCAGTGGGACCCCCCGTTCGATTCGGGAGCCGGCTGTGGATATCCTTCGCTCCTTTTCCTTTTATGGTTTTAAAGATTGCTCGCACCTTTTCATTACTTAGCATTAGCAAGGCCTCTCAAATTTCAACACAACGCATGATGAGAAAATCAGAACTGATGTCAACAGCCCGAGGGGCAGATACGTTGAATATCAATAAATTCGATCTCACTTCACAAGATGCTCAGCAAGAAGGCCGGTAGCGAATGTTCCATGCCCACGATATATGTAACGTTTCGACTGCATTCAGTGGGGCACCCGTTCGATTCGGTGCCGGCCATGGATACCGCGCACCCTTTTTCCTTTTATGGTTTGAAGATCGCTCGCACTTTCTCAGTACTTAGCGGGCTTCTTAAATTTCAAAAAATTTCAACACAACGCATGATGAGAGGATGAGACTAGTTTCGACCGAAGTCAACAGCCGGAGGGGCAGATATTTGAAAATTTCGATCTCCCTTCCCTTCCCAACAAAGGGAGGAAGGCCGGTAGCAGATGGTTCGCGCCCACGGACCCATTCAATGTCTAGACTGCATTCAGTGGTGCATCCGTTCGATTCGGGAGTAGGCCTGGTCTGAGCTTTTTGCACATTCCCGAGAGGCACGCCGCTTTTCACGGTGAGAAATGCAGGGTGGATCGAGTCTGTCCAAAAATTGACCTCGGCCGCATGACTTCGCATGTTGTTATTTCGACCTTCTTGGAGAGTTTTGGTGGAAGTTCTGCACCGTCCCATGATTACTTAAAGAATCAACAAGACGAGTTGCGGGATTTATTCGATTTCCTGCGTACCAACTTCGAGGACAGTGATATGATTAAGAGGATGGAAAGGGACTAGTGAAAGTCACTTCGATTCGAATTCGAACACTTGATTGAGCTGGCCACTTTATGCAGCTCCAAATGCTCATAGGGAAACCCAGTAGCAGGAGGTCTGCACCCACACTCATTGAGGCAGAGATTCCAGAGAACATATCAGTGGGAACCCGTTCGATTCGGGGTCGGGACGTAGAGGGATACAGTGAGGTTTTGTCCCCTTATCTTTTGATGTCCTGCGCGACTTGTTCCGTACAGTTCGGGGTGAATGTTCACTTTACAAGACCCAGAGTGCGAAGCTCCCAGATGCGGGAGGGCAGATTCGCCTGGATTCAAAGTCGAACGCTAGATTGCGGACTTGACCAGGTTTACATATCCACTGGAATGCCCCGAAGAATGAATTTGAACGAATGCGTGTGCATTCAAAATCGACCCCAAACATAGGGGACTCAACCAGGGTTCACATATCCACAGGAACGCCCCGAAGCAGGAGGTCTGCATCCACACTCATCGAAAAAGTCACCGAGGATCATGTCAGTAGACACCCGTTCGAACCGGGAGCGGGGCGTGGCATAGGAACCCGCTTGTATACCTTTTTTTCCCTTATTCGTGCCTTCAACATCCACTGCAGCGGGGGGCCCTTCGACATTGATTAGCCCCCACATAATCTGTGATCATCGATTGTGGTGTGCGAAACGAAAACTACCAAATTTTAACCGGTTTTGCAGAATTGGAGCAGAAGGATGATCTTCAAATTCCATGCTGCCAGCTCAAAGATGTTTCTCTCGATTCTGGTGCAAGCCTGGGGTCGATGGTCGTCGAGCAAAGGGAGTGCTGTGTCCAATGCAAGAGGTATCCACCGGAAGATGCCGAGACACAGCCTCATAGGGTAGGTAGGGTCTGGGACCCCTTATTTCACTTTTCGGACAAACCTTCCAAATGCTTCAAAAACGTGTTTGGACACTTGAAAAAAAAATGAACAATTTTATTTTATTTTTCGGGTTGTTTCGGGTCGGGACATTATGGTTAACAACCTCGAATAAAAAAACGCTTCTGTGATGTGTGCGGAATTGGTGCGGGAGGTGGATCAAATTCGGAAAGGCTGGCGCGGCCAATTGGAACGGTCATATAGATGGCCAAGACCACAAGGATGCCGACAAAGCTGCTAAAAGTGCAGGTACAATTAGGCAGATAGATACACCTTCGTTATCTACCACCTCAGGCCAGACTGCTCTGCTGTCTGAACCAGAGCGGGTCAGCGCTTCCGTGCGGGCACATGCCAAAAAGAAAATGATTGTTCTATCAGACGAGGAGATGGAGGAAAAATCCTGCTGTGTACCAAATTGTACGATGACCGAGCCGAATCTTCCAATGGTAGCGTGCTCAGGGCCAGCTTGTGACTCTCAGGTATTTTGGTTGGAATTTTTCTGAGCTACTGTCTGATGTAGCCTTCCACCAGGTGCACCTCTGTTGCGTAGGATCCAAGGCCAAGGATAATATTCCTCCCCCAGAGTGGTTCTGTGATGATGATTATGGAAATGCCTAGCGAAATTGGAAAAAGCAAAGAACATAGTTCTGTGCAGGATTAAAACACTACTATCTTCCCTGAGTGTTCCCAAATATTATTTACTATTTAATATATGCGTGCTATACCCATTGTCACCACAAATTTGAGCGTGAACAGACCCTTAGGGCCGGAAATTACCCAATTTGTATGTGGCTGTGCTCGGCTAATAGGTAGGTAGGGTCTCGAGGGCCTTGACGCACTTTTCCGACCCTGTGTGGCAAATTTTAACGGTGAATACCTCTTGGTCCAATGACACTCAGGCTGTCCATCATTCCGGGTGCCTACGGCTATTTACTATCCGGTTCACGCCGATGATGTGATGTCTTTGCTTCGGCTCCTGCTTGGCTCCTGCCCTCGTCAGATCTTATACTTGGAAGACCCTGTAGACCACCACGAACTCTGACCTCTCTCTCCTTGGCTTTTCTTGCAATCCTGACTGTTGGCAGGGCCCTTGAAATGTCGTCCAAATCGCAAACTACACCATGATTCAATCGCCTTATCCACACATCACTTGATCATTTCCGTCTGAGCCATGGGTAATCTTCTGAATTCCTGGATGGATAAACTATTCCAACAGGACGGAGGTCGGCAGTCTCACCTTTGATGATGTCTCACTTTGCATGCGGAAGCTCTCGACACCCGCGATTCTCTAAAAGTGAGTCCAGGGCTCCTGACATTCGTCTTCCTTCCCACCACCATGCCCAGCCATAAGATACACCAGCCCACCTCTATCGATTATCATATCAAGTACGCCTGCGTTCCTCTGGCAGTGGGTTTTCAGTTACTTACTCGCACCTCGTTCTCCCCTAGCGATCTAATCATCGGATTGACTATTCCTGGATTGGTCCTCACAGGCCTCATGTTGTTCGCCTTTGCGTATACTGCGTGGAATCGTACCTCACGTGGGCATCTCAACCGTGTCAGCTTCCGGCTGCTCGTATACGCCATGATAGCGAAGTACGTTCGATACTGCATGGATGTTTGTAAATGACCCCTGTCTGACTTTCTACAAGCCTAGTCGTAGCTTCAACGATGTTTCCAGGTGAAAATCACCCGGGTCCGGAATGTGTTTTCATTGCATTTGTGGGTCACGTATGTGTCAGTGAACTGATAAATGAAGTCTCCACTTATATTCTTCAGGCTGCCATGGTGTTCTCGGCATGCATGTTCTTTTGCATGTCACTCAATTTGCAGTGAGTACTTTTCGCGGCAGCATAACGTCAGTATCTAAGTTCTTTTCGCAGGCTGGTTCTCGTCCACGGCATCAACGGCCAGATAATGGAAAAGTACT
The DNA here is from genome assembly GCA_029448575.1 of Mycena maculata. Taxonomy (NCBI): domain Eukaryota; kingdom Fungi; phylum Basidiomycota; class Agaricomycetes; order Agaricales; family Mycenaceae; genus Mycena; species Mycena maculata. The sequence goes on from JARJLG010000127.1 coordinate 20,806, forward strand.
ATCTCATCGGCTCTTTTCTCTTTACTGGGGCCACCAACATACCCGCAGTTGCCGCCGGGCAACTCGGTTACGATTCTATGGTCGGCGTTTGCTGGTTCAACAACCCCGATCCTGCGACGAAATTACGCTGGATGCTGGGCTCCCAGTCATTTTGGCTCCTCTTCATGTCAACGTCGGAGCTTGTTTTTTTTTCTCCTCCTCGTCTGCTTCATGATTCGGCACCAGGTTCGCCGCGTCCTCTTGATTTTCTCAGCATCTTTTTCGGTGGCTGACACCCGATCCTCCTACCCAGCGGCGCACGGCCCATGTGCATTCGAATGTGTTCACGATGCCAATGCAGAGGGGGGCTCCGCCAGCGCCGATCGTTCAATATCGCGGTATGATTCTGCGAATCGGTGCGTGAGATATATTCCCTCGCTTCGAGCGTCGTCACTCAACCAGCCACAGGCCTTTACCCTCTCCTATCCTGCTCTCTCAATTGTCTCGGCTGCATCTCGGACCTGTATCTCATTAACAATCCAGCGAACACCGAGTCGGTTAGTTCACTTCCATGAACTACATTGTTCCTGGCTCACTGGATCATTTCAATGCAGCATTGGAGGTTGAACCTCACGTGTAAGCCGCCCACGCCTTCTACGTGTAGTCACTTCACTCACAAGGGAATAGCCATCTGCGCCTACTATGTCTGCTCACTCCTCTACGCGTGTCTCGCGGCAACGGATCCTGTATGTCCCCCTTCCAAATTGTGAATCAGGAATTCACGAAAGCACAGTCCTTCCTTCGTGCCGTGGGCGCGCTGCGACGGCCCAGCGGCCAGCTCCCGCCGACGTCCTTGACTGGCATCGGAACTAGGACGCAGATGGCAAGTGTGCTGTCCACGAGCAGCCGCAACAAGCGTTTCTCGACCGGCACCAAGGCCTTGGTGCACATTGAACTCCAGCGTGTGACCGATGGCCCGCAGGGCGACACTGGACTAGAAGAGCGACTGTCGGTGGAGACGCGCAGCATGGATTTAGAGCAGGGTAGGGCAGAAAAGAGTACGGGCGTGCAGTTTTCGGAGGGTGTGAACAACGGGACGAAGCGAGAAGTCAATAACACTGACGGAATAGAGTGTCAGATCTAGCAATTTCGCTTCATTTCTGGGGCTGTGTATAATATCTACATATATGTATCAGTACGGTGCGAATCGAGATTTCTGCAATATTTGGCTTATTTCTGCGGCTACATATGTAGTGCGACTCCCATGTGTGACTCGCACCCCGAGGGTCGGGCGTATGGGGCCGCACTGCGATTGTTAAAAGAACAAATACATACGGAGAGTGATTTAAATGTATGAGATTATGGCGGTCAAAATGCACATTTAATCATGCACTACTTTTTTTTTTGTGTTTTTCAATTTTCCGCTACTTTCATCATGAAATTTGACACTTTGCGCTACTTTCACAGCTCAAAATGAAAAAATGAATAAGTAGCGCAAAACTGGATTCTGCGCTACTTTCGTTCAAGATCACGCTACTTTTGTTTGACAGGTGTGTGATCCGCTACTTTCGCTTAAAATGATCATCGCGCTACTTTCGTGAGGTTGGAATCCCGCTACTTTTTTCGGACATAATTTTTTTTTTTTTGCGCTACATTCGCACAGAATATCTATGGGTCCATGGTACAGTATCCCGTTGTACAGTAAAGGCATAAACTAAGCTGGGTATACAAGAGGCCAGGCTGGGGCTACCGGCTGAGTGCCTTGTGGAAATTTGGGGCCCTTGGTACAAGTATGGAGATACCTGGAGATAGCCTGGCTTCAGGCTTTGGAATTGAGCCAAGGCGAAGAATTAGACTGAAGAAGTAGACTCACTACCAATCGATTTTAGTCAGCACACTTTTCTGTTCCTGAACTGCCTACTGTAGGCTCTGGAGTACACATTGTGTGCCATTCCACATTTTCCTCCTACCGTCAATTCTCTCTGCCCCCATGTACTTTGTGCTACGTGCTGAGAGGCCCACATCCACACCTCTGTGCATCTGGGTGGAAGGCATGAAGGACTTGCCTTCCCCACTGCAATGACCTGGTGCTGTGATATCCCAGCAAGCACCACCAGTGGTATGTGACACTGGCAGCCTCCCCCCATTCAAAGGGATTCCCATGCCACTGGTACCCACATCCTTACACACCAGCACCTCATCTCAGCTCCCATAGCTCCTGCACTTCCGCTGCAGAATGACCACCTAAAGCTCCTCTCAATCAAACATCTGCTGGCTGCCCCGTCCTCTCCATCCCGTTCACCTATCTCGTGTCTATACTGACCTCCAAAGGTGGCAGGAGGCTGCTTCCTCGGGCTCCAGAACATGGACGGATTGGCCTGCAGAGTGTGTACGACGATGGGACCATCTGCCTGCCTCCACACTCCAACCCCTGCTATTCATTCTCGCACAGCTTGCCATAGCATGAGTACCGTGTTTGCGACAGGCCCGAGTAGGCTATCGGGCCGGTGGCCCCGGACCGGCCTCTTGTATACCCAGCTTAGTTTACGCCTTTACCGTACAACTGGATACTGTACCTTGGACCCATAGATATTCTGTGCGAATGTAGCGCAAAAAAAAAATTATGTACGAAAAAAGTAGCGGGATTCCAACCTCACGAAAGTAGCGCGATGATCATTTTAAGCGAAAGTAGCGGATCACACACCTGTCAAACAAAAGTAGCACGATCTTAAATGAAAGTAGCGCATAATCCAACTTTGCGCTACTTATTCATTTTTTCACTTTGAGCCGTGAAAGTAGCGCAAAGTGTCAAATTTCATGATGAAAGTAGCGGAAAATTGAAAAAAAAAACAAAACAAAAAAGTAGCGTATGATTAAATGTGCATTTTGACCGCCATACGAGATAGCTACAGATATACAAGAGTACGCGAGGAAGTAATGCTACAGCTTGAGTGTCAGAAGGCGAATGAGGGCCTCAAGCTTCATGGAGGAGCGCGTGAAGGCCCTGGAGTGGGGAGGGGAATTAAGAACGTGTGAATCTGACAACATGGGCCGCGGGGCGGGGGCAGAGCATGATGCCGCCGGTCATGACGCGCGTCGCACCACCATGGTAGAGGTAGGATGTTGAATCCTTCTTCAAGCGGTTGATGGGTACGCGCTGCGTGGATTTGAAGGTGCTGTAGGTCCCATTGTCCGGGGCGGCAGGTGGGACTCCTAGGAGCATGATGCCTGCGGCAGCAGATTTCGCGGGCGTGGTGGGCAGGGAGCCAGAGGATGAGAGGGAGTCGGTGGAATAGGTCGTGAATTTGGAGGATGTGGATGAGTAGTCCGAGCCCGAGTCCGACTCGGAGTTCGGATGACGAGTTGTCAGACTCGGAATCCCCAGGAGCGTCGGAATGCAGATAGGCCCAAGGATATACGGCGGGCAACCGTTCGATTCGGGTTCAAAGCATTCATGTGGAAACTCTTCGAGTCATTCGCGCTGCTTAATCTTTGCATGCTCACAACAATTCATTGAAGAAACACAGACACAGATTAGATTGCAGCAATCTAATCTACTTACAATGCGCTCCCATGACACTGCCACCGGTCACTAACGTGACTTCTGCATGGACAAACTAAACTCTCTTCCGCGCTCTCCAGAGCTACTACATCCACGCAAAGTTTCTGCGGGTGATCCCTCATGACTTATCCCTCCTCCCTTCACTCTCTGCATCTTCGCTGTGAAGGACCCGTTTCTCCGCCACGATCACGTTCGGGACGATATCTGCGAGGATATACAAGATGGCGCTTTATGATCTGAGGCAGATAGCGGCTTATGCGACACATTTAGACTCGTCACCAGTCTGCCCTAAAGACGGCAATTCTAAGTGGCGAGCACTTTGCCGTAGGCAGACTGGTACATCTCGGCTCGATCGATTGGGCTGGGCCTGAGTTTGAAATTTTTCCTTCTTGCCTGTTCTGGGCTCAAATCTCAATATTTTCTCTCCATCCAAGTTGAAGGCCGGAACAAATAGTGGACGGCTAGAATTCTGTCTCTTCAGAATTTTTATTAGTGGCCTTGAGGAATGGTATATCTTTGCCAGTTTAATTGGGAAAGTTGACAGGTGCCGATGATCGCACCCGCCAAAGATTTCAAACTCAGGCCCACGCCAATTGTTTGGTCCGAGTTGTACCAGTCTGCCTACGGCAAAGTGCTCGCCACTTAGAATTGCCGTGGCAGACTGGTAACGAGTCTACGACACATTGGGATCACCGTTTTCGGAAGGGTCGCTGATCCCATCAACATTGTCGTGATTCAGCAGAAATTCATACAAGTCCCTCTTCAACAACTTTTACAATATACCTGGGACTATAACCAACCTAACCTAGCCGAACCTAACCTTCTAACCAAAACCCTCACCGAACCTAACCCCCCACGCAAAGTGGATACAGAGTTCCGCCCTGCCGAGCTTCAGCCATGGACGGCAATCCATCAATGTGACATGATAGCCATCAATAGGCTCACACACATGTGTCGCCAATGTGAGGACCCCCGATAATCCCTTTGGAGGCTAGGTCAAAAAATTCCCAGATCCACCCATTTTTGTCCGCGCCGATTTCGGTGCGATCTGGGCAATTTTGTCCGCGCCGTGCCTAGCCTACTGTGGGAATTCCGTCCAAATCGGGTAATTTTCAGCCTCCGGCGCTTAGAAAATCACGATTTTTCTCCGCGGCTCGATTTTAGTGTGTTTTTGGACTTTTCTCGCATGAAGGCAGCATTTTCGTAAGTATCTGGGTCCAGAATAGGTTGTCGGACCGGGTTCTGGCCCACCAAGTCCGCTGAACTTGGTGATTTTTGTCCGCATCCTGACCTGGGCTTGGTGGCTGTCGAGGCTCATTTTTGTCCGTTCCGGACCTAGGTTTCAGGCCCAAAATCCCAACATTTTGTCCGCACCTGGACCTAGCCTCCAAAGGGATTATCGGGGGTCCTCCAATGTGTCGCACATTACGGGACCTATAGCCAATGTGTCTCACATCAAATCTATCTGGCCGTGCCATCTTGTCTATCCTCGATATCTGCTGGATTTGAGCTCTGAATGCCGCTGAACCGTCCCTACATTCTCTATCTCTGTGCCGGCAAGCTGCTAATTCCTCAACCTCTCAAGAATTTCACGCGAGAACTCCGCAGCCCGCCCCCCCTGTCGTCCCTTCGTCCCTCATTGCCCTTGTCGGCTCGCGACCGCCGCCCCTCGGACCGCCTCACCTCCAGCTTCCTCCTGCTCTTCCTCCTCCTCTTCTACTTCCCCGGGCCCACCCCCACCTCCCTACACAGCAAACCCCGCACCGCAGCCCCCCTCAGGGCCGCCCATCGCCACTTTGATAATCGCCCTCACTGTCTACGAGCGCACGAACCTCGAGATAACCCTAATCCCGTGCTCGCTGATATTCTTATTCATCCTGTGGCCTCCATGTTCAATACCTATTTCTTGTCAGTACTCTCCCTCGCCACAAAATGACTCATCTGATTGACGGTTCAGATATAGTCAAGAACTATCCACATGCCGTCTAATTTCTTTTTGTTCCCTTCTCGGTTTCTTTGATGGTCCGCGCAGCCCGGACCTCAATCGACACTGATTATCCTGCAAGCTGCGCGAAATTTCTCTGTTTTCAGAAAGTAGGCTCACCGGAGCAGGAGTCTTGTTTGAGCACGCAGCTCGGAGGAATCAATATTGACTGTCCTGCAGCCTGGGCTGGATTCCAATGCTCGAAAGGAGTGCCGGCTTCGTTGTCTGGAGTCAAAATTGTGGCCACTCCATGCAAGGTCAGGGACCGATATCAATGCCCCGTAACAGGAGTTCTGTATCCACAACTTGTTCGCAAGAACGAACATGTCGGTAGGCACCCGTTCGATTCGGAATTGGGGCCTAGGCCGCTCCGATGATTTTTTTTTCTTTGTTGGGGGGGCCTGGTCAGTTTCTTTAACCGCTCGGAGCGCATACATTGCAGACTGAAGAACTATCGGATTCTAGGAGAGACTCACAAGCGGCGTGAGTCCATATTATGAAGAGGCGAGCCCTAAACACACATAAGACGCCCAGTAACAGGAAGTCTGCGCCCACATTCATTATATACTTTCCGAAGATATACTAGTAGTGGCAACCCGTTCGATTCGGGGCCGGGGTGTTAGCCATGGTCTACTACTTTCCTCATACTGTTTGTTTTTCTTCTCCGTTTCGTAGGCTTTTTCCTGATGCGACATAAGCTACAGCCCATTGTTAGCCCTACCGGGGGAAGTAGGCGGGCGTCAGACGCAATATAGATCGAGCCGACTTAGCGCCGTACATCGGACGAGTCCGGAAATAGGTCGGGCAATGACGGCCTAGCCCAAACGCCGTCTACGGCCGGGATGAACGCAGTGAGTCTGTCATCTTCTGTTCCTTCCTCAGATCTTTTCGGAGGACCATGGAAACCAAAGAACTGACCGGTAGACCTCTCTAAGTATCTACCAACCTATCTGAAGTCTCTCCGCGATCCTGATCCTGACTATGTAGGGCCTTTGAAATTTGGTCCAAATCGCAACCTACACGATGACTTTACCTCAAGCTTATCCACCGATCTCCCTCTTCTGCATTCCGGGATTGATAGATTCTGCCCAACAAGCCTGATAAAATCGATGGTCTCACCTTTGATGTGTCTCACTTTGCGTGGAAGTGAGTCCAGGGGCCTTGACATTCATCTTCCTTCCCACCACCATGTCCAGTCATAAAATACACCAGCCCGTCTCTATCGATTATCATTTCAAGCACGCCTGTGTTCCAGGCTTTTCATCTACTTCTTCGCACTTGGTTCTCTCCCCTAGCGCTCTAATCAACGGATTGATTATTCCTGGATTGGTCCTCACGGTTCTTGTGCTGTTCGCATTTGCGTATACTGGGTGGAATCGCACTCACGCGGGCATCTCAACGGTGTCAGCTTCCGGCTGCTCATATACGCTATGATATCGGAGTGCGTTCGAGACTGCTCGGATGTTTGCACATGGACCCTGTCTGACTTTCTACAAGCATGGTCTTTGCGGCGACCATGTTTCCAGCTGCAAATGAACCGGCTCCGGGATGTGCTTTCTCCGTATTTACGGGCATGGTATGTGACAGTGAATTAATAATGAAATCTGCACTTATTCTATACTTCAGATCGTTGGCGTGTTCCTACCCAGCCGCGCACGGCCTATGTGCATTCTAATGTGTCCACGATGTCACTGCAGAGGGGGCCTCCATCACTGCCGATTGCAATATCGCTGTATAAATTAATTCCCTTCGAGCGTCGTCACTCAGTCAGTCACAGGCCTTTACCCTCTCCTGTCCTACTGTCTCAATTTTCTCAGCTCCGTATTGGACCTGCACCTTGGTAAAAAAACAGCGAACACCGAGCTGGCGAGTTCACTTGAATGAACTGCACGGTTCATCGCTTATCCGATCATTTAAACGCAGAATTGGAGGGTAACCGGCCTGCACCTTCCACATGTAGCTATCCCACTCACAAGTGAATAGACGTCTACACATACGCCCTCCGTACCTTCCTGTACGCGTGTCTCGCGGAAACGGGCCCTGTATGTCCCCGTTCCAAACTGTGAATAAACAAACTACTTACGAAAGTACAAAGTTCTTCATTCGCGCCGTGGTCGCGCTCGGTAGGCCCTGCGGCGAGGTCTCACAGACGTCCTTGACTTGCATCGGAACTGAGACGCAGATGGCCAGCGTGCAGTCCACGAACTCGCGCCAAGCACTTCTCGACCGGCACGAGGCCTGGCCAACGGCGCGCAGGGCGAGACTGGAATAGAGGAGCGACCGTCGGTGGCGACCCGAGTACCATTGGTAGAGACGCACAGAGCAGACCTGGAGCAGGAGAGCCGAAAAGAGTACGGGTTTAGTATTCGGAGAGGGCGCGAAGAACGGGACGAAGTGAGAACTCAATGAAATTGACGGAATAGAGCGTCGGATCTAGCGTCCTGCCGCTTCACTGCAGACGCTGTGACTCGGGAATCCACCCTATATTTACACAAAAGCTCGCTTTGTATCAACACTCGCGAAGAGGATTTGATGTTTTTCTCGCCGTTTTAGATTTTATAAGCGGACACGAATAGCCGTCCTCCGGGCCAAGTCCGAAGTTCGAACACGTTTAATTGGATGCGGACGGGAGAAGAAAACAGACAGTTTGTACGAGGTCAAGTAATGGCATGTATACGTGATCTGCCAATGAAAGTCGTGTGAAGGGGACAGGTAAAATGAAAGCTATTAACATGAGATATTGGCTGCGGGCCTGCGGCGGCAGTGGACGAAGTGTTGCGGGGCGGAGGATCAGACATGTCTGCCCAAATTCGAAAACGAGGATACGATGGTGCCCGAAGCATTACGGTTGCGAACATCCGTAACGGATGCTTGCTGCGTCAAGCGACGCTTCTTCTCAAACCTTCACGACCGGTGGTCAGTTTTGGATTTGTGCCTAAGCGGGAGACACACCACTTCTGGACACTTCTCTGTGACATGCCCAGGGTTTTCGCGAGGATCTCTCGTTCTTCTGGTGCGGGGAAAACCGTTCGTGCATACACTTTATTGAGCACTCGCTCCTGAGCAGCATCTGTTCCTTTGCGCTTTTTCGTGACCGATTGATTGCTGCGCGTGCGGGAATTAGAGCTGGACAGCAGGGATCCGTGGGTGTACCTCTGACGGGGACTGAAAGTGTTGGAGTAGTGCTTGTTGCCTTCACGTATGGTCCCAGCCACAGTTTCGACCACTGTCTCAACCTGTTGAAGTCGCGTTTCCAGGTCCATCCTTTCAACGTTTCCGCTGCTGGGAAATAGTATGAAAGTGGGGTGGATTGGGATATGAACAGAGGCACAACTCATCGGGCGTAAACTGAACTCCGAACTTCCTGGACCGACATTGCGGTTACCCTAGGACGTAGATTAGCAACTTTTGGCTGATCACACTCAACGGTAACCCACAGCAAAAGTTCCGGCGTTGGTCAGAGTTTAAGCAGGTAAGTATACGACAAGAGGTATCCACCGGAAGATGCCGAGACACAGCCTCATAGGGTAGGTAGGGTCTGGGACCCCTTATTTCACTTTTCGGACAAACCTTCCAAATGCTTCAAAAACGTGTTTGGACACTTGAAAAAAAAATGAACAATTTTATTTTATTTTTCGGGTTGTTTCGGGTCGGGACATTATGGCTAACAACCTCGAGTAAAAAAACGCTTCTGTGATGTGTGCGGAATTGGTGCGGAAGGTGGATCAAATTCGGAAAGGCTGGCGCGGCCAATTGGAACGGTCATATAGATGGCCAAGACCACAAGGATGCCGACAAAGCTGCTAAAAGTGCAGGTACAATTAGGCAGATAGATACACCTTCGTTATCTACCACCTCAGGCCAAACTGCTCTGCTGTCTGAACCAGAGCGGGTCAGCGCTTCCGTGCGGGCACATGCCAAAAAGAAAATGATTGTTCTATCAGACGAGGAGATGGAGGAAAAATCCTGCTGTGTACCAAATTGTACGATGACCGAGCCGAATCTTCCAATGGTAGCGTGCTCAGGGCCAGCTTGTGACTCTCAGGTATTTTGGTTGGAATTTTTCTGAGCTACTGTCTGATGTAGCCTTCCACCAGGTGCACCTCTGTTGCGTAGGATCCAAGGCCAAGGATAATATTCCTCCCCCAGAGTGGTTCTGTGATGATGATTATGGAAATGCCTAGCGAAATTGGAAAAAGCAAAGAACATAGTTCTGTGCAGGATTAAAACACTACTATCTTCCCTGAGTGTTCCCAAATATTATTTACTATTTAATATATGCGTGCTATACCCATTGTCACCACAAATTTGAGCGTGAACAGACCCTTAGGGCCGGAAATTACCAAATTTGTATGTGGCTGTGCTCGGCTAATAGGTAGGTAGGGTCTCGAGGGCCTTAACACACTTTTCCGACCCTGTGTCACGCTCAAGGCTCAAGAACACCCAATGGACACACAATGCGGATTGGAGGTGCTCGGTAAGAGTGAGGCTCGAAGAATGATGGAATAAAAGACTAAGGAATACAGGCAACTAGCTACACTACTTATACTGTTCAACTGTGGCTATGTAACTAGTGTTAATAATATATACAATAGGGTGTCCATGTGCCATAAGCACCATAACCATGTGTTCTGAGTAATAAACATGCCAGAACCATGTGTTCTGAGTAAGAAACGTCCCAAAGCCATGTGTTCTGAGTAATGCCCATGCATACTCCACATGTCTGCAGCATGACACCTGTCAGCTGTCCGATCACCAATCCATCGTGCTTCATCGGCATGTTCCTGTGGGAACCCGATCCCTGGCTGTCTGATCACTGATGACTCAAGCATAGCCTTGGTGTTTAAATAGACGAGCGCTTGATGATTAGGCGCTTGGATAAGGCGTTGTCGCGATTAGATAGCATCTAAATCGTGACATTACCCCCCTCCTATGGTCGGCGTCCCGAAGACCGTGGAATAATTAAATTTCGACTGAAGTACCGCGCAAGCATCCTTCGTTAGGGAACTTCTCCACGATTTTCTTCTGTCTTGTGATAGGGTCGTATAAATAACGTGTCGGATAGTCGGCCGATTCTTGCTTCGGCTTATACCGCTTGATTAAATAATCCCAGTGCCCCAGCGGCAAGACCGGAATCCCATCGGTCTGCGACTGTTCCCGGGCGATCAAACCCTCTGCATCCTGCACGTCCTTGGGTAGCATCAAGCCTAGGCGTCTAAGTTCGGCGGCTAGCGCCTTCTTCTCGTCGTCGGACATCCCATCTACGACCTTGGCGAGCGTGACATGGTTGGCGTTTAGGTTGTGCTTGACATTATATCTGTCCAAGAGCTCCTGTGCGTTCGCCAAGTTTCGTCGTGGCTCCCAATTCCGTTCTCCGATCGGGTATCCCTTCCACTTGAGTAAATACTGGTATCCTCGCCCACGTTTCCTGTGGTTAAGGATCTCCTCCACTTCGTACTCCTTCTCTCGCTGTACGATCTGTGGTCCCGGCCGCTTCTCCTTTCGTCCCTCGGGCGGTTCCACGTAAGGCGTGAGAAGTGCCTCGTTGAAGACCGGATATGTCTGGTCCGTCTCCGGCAATCTCAGCTTCCACGCCGAAGCCCCGGCCTTCTCCAGGATCTCGTAAGGGCCCAGCCTGAGATCATCTATCTTCTTGGTCGGTCGGTCCGTCTCGATATTGGTCCCCTCGACCCAGACCTTGTCTCCGACCTTAAATAAAGTTGTCGGTGAAGATAAGGATATCGTCCAGGTAGACTATGACCTTTCCCTAGTTTATGAGTTCTCGAAGGATGTCGTTCATCATTGTCTGGAACGTCGCTGGGGAATTCGTCAGGCCAAAGAACATCACGAGCGGCTCAAACAGCCCTCAGTTCGTCCTGAATGCCGCTTTCCACTCATCTCCCTCCCTGATCCGTACATTGTTGTACCCCCATCGGATATCCAACTTCGTGAAGTACTTGGTGCCACGGAGCTTATTTACGAGCTCCGAGATTAGCGGAAGTGGATAACGATTTTTAATTGTCATCTCATTGAGCTTCCGGTAATCCTGGACTGGTCGTAGGCTGCCATCCTTTTTCTTCACAAAGAAGAACACCGAAGCCATCGGCGACTTCGACGGGCGGATCCTCCCACTCTTCAAGTTCTCCTCCAGGAAATCGTTCAACTTACCCTGCTCCGTGACTGAGAGCGGATAGATCTTGCAATCTACAGCCTTTGATCCTGGCTTAAGCTCGATTGCGTGATCCCACGGCCTTTTCTCGGGCATGGCGTCGAACGATTCCTTCGCGAACACCTTCACGAACTTGTGGTACTCCTCCGGGACCTTCCCTTCGGTCATGCACTCCTTCCCATGATTCGCTTCCTCCACCATCTGCTGCGCCTGTGATCCCTGCGCACGCAGATCGATCTGTTCTGCAAAGTCGACCAATAGGATCGACTCGCCGTCTTCCAACTTCTCTTCCTCCACGGACAATCCAGTCCGGTACTCCGTGCCATGCATGTTGCACTCGGGCGGGCAGCGGCTGAACACGATCTTTTGTGATCGCCAATCCACCTCGGGGTTGTGCTTGAACAACCAATCGTACCCAATGAACACGCGAGCCTTGCCTAGTCCTGTGACCAAGAACCGTTGGCTCAACGTGGGGTCCGACCGAAAGCATCAACTCAACGTAGTGAGTGATCTTTCCCCGAGAGTTCTCCGTTCCGTCTGCGTTGCGGGCGACGATGCGCACGTCAAGCTCGTGGAGCTCGAAGCCTTCTGCCTTGGCATAATCTCGATCGATGCACGTGGTAGTGCAACCGTTATCGAGAAGAGCCTTGACAGCGCGTGTCTTCCCGGTGTCCAGCGCAGTCAGCGTAACGGGAACGAGCATCTCGTGGTACCACCTCTGCTTCTGGAGTTCCTTCATCTCCTTGGCAAGCCGATCCTCTGGCTGTGCCAACTTCTGCACCGCCTGTGTCTTCTTCTGACTCAGCGTCACACGTGTTTTCTTTTTTTTGGGCGCTTCCTCCCGATCCTAGGATTGAGCCCTCACGGCATTGCCGTCCTTTTTTGTCACATTATTTTTCGCACTGGTTTGGGTTCCAGGGGCCTTTTTGAATGCACTCCATCTCTTATTTACTTCGTCCATCTTCCGATTGCGAATATTACGTTTCCGATTCTGATTCTCCAAGATACGTATTTTTTGTTTGTTTTCTACACTAGCTACTAGGAAATCGTTTATGCTCTTTCGTAAACTAGTATTTTCTGGGGTATAAATATCATATGCCGGGTCTGTAACTACGTTGCTAATATTAATGTCCTTGAGATGTGCATATTTATTCGTGACAGGGGGCGCCGCTTTGGCCGCAAGCGGGGGCCCCTTTAAAAACCCTTCTCACGAAGGACAGCTGCAAGAGCCTGCAGGTCGTCCTGCGAGTAGTCCTCGGTCTTGATCAACCGGATATTAAACTTGGACTTGGGAGGCTCTGGGCACTCCCGCTTCATGTGGCCCTCCTTGCCACAGCTATAACATTTAGAAAAGCGGGGTGTCTGCCGCGCGCGGTCCACATCCATCGGGGCGGTCTCCCCCGGCCCGATCTTCTTCGCGAGGTTGGGCGCCGGCCTGAACCCGGTGATGACTTGGCAGCCGGCGCTTGTGCACGCGCCGGGGCCCAGAACATCCGGCTCTGTTGAGCCTCTCGGAGCTTCTTCCGCTCCATGACCCCGCTGATCGCCGTCAGCCTCTTCTTGAGTCCTGCGTAATTCTCCGGGACTTCTACCCCTCCAGCGTATAGCTGGTTCTGGACGTCCTCATTCACGAGGTTCTCGAGGATTTCCACAAGAAAGGTATTGTGGGGGGTGTCCTTGTCGTTCGGGGAGTACCCCGCTCCTTTGGTGTTCAACTCGAACGCCTGGATGAAGTCGGCCAGGGGAGTCTTTCCCTGCCGAGTTGTCGTAAGGCGCATGTGCGCCGTCTGCTTGACATTCTTGTCCTGGAACGTTGCTTCTAGATCCGAGATCAGATCATCGAAGTGGTAGAGGCTGTCAAGCCCCTTGCGCAGCATGCGCTTTCGCCAATTACGTGCCCAGTTTGTGGCTGGGCACGAGGCACCATCGGTTCGTCCCAGTAACGAAAGGGTGAACATGATCTTCTTCTTTTCGGAGTCAAACTCCGAGTCGTACGCCCATAGGTAATTAAGGAGGGCGTCGAGGAAGGTTTCCCACTTGCTCTTATCAGAGCCATCGAAAGTGGGGGGAAGGCGGGCGAGGGTGATCCGAGAGGACCTAGTCTCTCTCGGGGCAGGGTCGAGGTCCATAGCGGGCATGTAAGAGGTGGTGCCCTGGTTCTGGTCTTCGTCGGCCATTGGTAAGATGAGCGACGGGCGAGGTGGTTGGTAAGGTAGTTGGCCGAGGGCGGCGTAAAGTCGGTCGAACGGGGTGAAGGTAGGAAGTTCGGCGGAACAGTATAAGGAAGTCGACGGGGATGAGGTTCCCGACGAAGAGGAGGTGGATGGGGCACGGAAGGTCACTGTGTTGGTGCGAATCCGCACTCAGCGGTTGGTGAAATTGCAATGGTCTCTTGCGACAGAACTACCCCGGGTCTTCTACAACACCCCCCGGCGATAGCGAGGCAGTCTTCCCCGAAGGTCCGGCTGGCACTCCTGCGACTGCTATATGGCTTGGGACGGACTCAACGTTTCCCGTGGCCTAGCGTCTGTCTGCTCAGTAAACCGAAAACAACTGGTGCTGCACTTGTTTAGACTCGCTGTGGACGAGGTAGGGAGTCGGCGGGTGGGGAATAGGGAAAATGGAACTTCAAATACGAGAAGCCAAGTAGAGGGTAAGAAACCAAGTAGTGGATAGAGGGATGGGGGGAAAGGGAAAGGAGGTCGGAGGGTAGGGGCGGTACGAAGGTATGAAGGGTAGTCTTTTATTATGTCACGCTCAAGGCTCAAGAACACCCAATGGACGCACAATGCGGATTGGAGGTGCTCGGTAAGAGTGAGGCTCGAAGAATGATGGAATAAAAGACTAAGGAATACAGGCAACTAGCTACACTACTTATACTGTTCAACTGTGGCTATGTAACTAGTGCTAATAATATATACAATAGGGTGTCCATGTGCAATAAGCACCATAACCATGTGTTCTGAGTAATAAACATGCCAGAACCATGTGTTCTGAGTAAGAAACGTCCCAAAGCCACGTGTTCTGAGTAATGCCCATGCATACTCCGCATGTCCGCAGCATGACACCTGTCAGCTGTCCGATCACCAATCCATCGTGCTTCATCGGCATGTTCCTGTGGGAACCCGATCCCTGGCTGTCCGATCACTGATGACTCAAGCATAGCCTTGGTGTTTAAATAGACGAGCGCTTGATGATTAGGCGCTTAGATAAGGCGTTGTCGCGATTAGATAGCATCTAAATCGTGACACCCTGTGTGGCAAATTTTAACGGTGAATACCTCTTGGTATACGACGGGCTGATATTGAAAGTACTGCCCATGATTTTGAAACGCTTCGCTCGAGAGAACATTGTGGCCCTCCCAAGGTGGGTGCTGAATTCTGAGGCGCTGGACCTGACGTGGGTGTGCTTTGCAGAGGGCATGGAATGAAACAAGGTACTACTAGTTAGTTGTAGTTGGAGAATCAAGGCCGGGGAAGAGATTAGGGGTTGCCGTTTAGAGTGAGGTTATTGGGTGATAGAAGACGAGAGATGAGCTTGTGAGGCCTGCCCTTTATCCCAGTTTCTAATCCGGTTTCGTCGTTGGTACACATCGGATCTTCCAAGTCCCGAGCAGGGTCGTTACGTTACGTTACGTTACCTCCGAAACATGTTCAATTGGCCCGGCCACCTACAAGCATCCCTTGTGTGATCTGCCTTTTTAAACCATTTCCGGTCTTCTCTCGTATAGTGAATAGGCTTCAAAAATTCAATTTTAATGACAACCTTTTGAATTGGCTGATTTACAGATTTGGGATCGCCCGGGATTCCCTGGGCTATATGTGATAAGGAGTTCTTACAGCTCTTTGCGGAACTTAGGGCGCGGCCGGTTTTTTTTTTTTTTTTGGCAAGTTTTCGCCAGAACAGCGATTGCAAGGTCAATTCTGAACCGTTTTCCTTGAAAGTAGGACTAATCGATTGGGATTTTCATTACGGAGGGCACTGCACCCAAGAATCTGTCGGAGGCGTGGGAATTGCCTTTTTCGGCAAATTTGGGTGCTTCTGAGCAGAACAGCTGTAGCATTGAATATACTTATCCAATTGATCTAGTTTTGGGCCCATTGATGTTTCATCATATTGAGGACGAGTTACTGCACGGAATTGAAGACCATTGAAAAAATCCAAGGATGCGGATCATCACTAATAGGCTGAGTTCCACACCAAAAATATGGAGAACAAGGCGCTGCAGAGCGAAAAAGACCCCAGTAGATGATGAATTGAATGGCATACTCAGAGTCTGAATATATGCCCAAAGACCTGTCCACAGATAAAGTTGAGAGCCCTATTATTAGTTTTGTCACCAGTGACACGCAGGGAAATATTGTTTTGGTATTTCAAGTTGGCCCTAGATAGACTCCCGCACCAGTGCAGGCACTCATCTGAGTGCCATTTTCTAGGCAGGAACTCTCCGTGTATGCTTTCAGGCTAGCTGAGTCGGGGCCATACACGGGACCATAGAATGCAGCAATTTTTTCCTCCGGGGACATCTAGATATGCCGAGCTTTTGCATATATTGTAGTCTCTCAAAGCCAGACTTCAAAACGGTACCATCTCATACCTCAATCGTATGGAAGTTTGTTATTAAGCGCGGGGGCCTGATTGAGTTCCCACTTGTTACGTAATCCTCGCTTAGCTTGTTGGGGTACCTAACCATGCCGAGTCAGGCTAGAAATGTGCCAATGCTGATTTGCTCCAAGAGATCATGTCATGGTTAAAATTCCGAGGTCCATTTCTTCTTTGTGAAAGCCCACTCACGGAACTGCCACAATGATGCTGCTGATGCCACTGTTAGCAGCGATGGACATCAGGCTTCTCCCAGATTACTAGTGCTGGGCCAAGGAATATAATATGAAAAATATATCTTGACTATATTCAGCAAAATACGGATATAATACGGCCAGAGGTCGACTTCAGAATATGACTACGGATGGATCTGACCACGCTATAATATGACTATAATATGGCACTCCCTCAGCGTAGTCAAATATATTTCAATATTCATGGTGGGCGGAAGTGGGCCGGAAGCAGGGAATGTCGCCTTATCTTGGTAGATTATCTTTCAGAGGCAAAGCATGGGGCCCAGCATCTCCCAGGCATCGGGTAGTACCAGCAATTGCTTTAAATGATAGTATGGACAGCGTGCCGGCAGGGGTCATTGATGGCAAGGACGAGGTTGAACTTTGGCAATATTTCTCCTGTTGCAGGAGATTTTGATGACCCGCTGATGGTGGAAGGCGAGTTTCACGTACTGTCCTTCCATTTTAATACTCATTATTGGTCCCGGAACATGCAAGGAACTTTACCGTTCATAGCATGTGTTGCGCGAGACATTCTTGCAATCCCTGGTGTGAGCATTTCCATGGAGCACCTGTTCTCAAGTGTCAAGTACACATTATCGATGCTTGTTCCTCCATGACCGTGGAGACAGCAGCGGTGGATACTGTGATGAAGGAAAGGCTGAAATCTGGGTTTGCACAGGGTGTAGACTACATGAAATTCATTAACACTCATAGGAAGTAAATATATTTTGCATATATTCAAAATATAGTCATATTCGGACTCAGAAATATAATATAATATGCTACGAATACGATATGAGGCCCCCGGGTGGCTACAATACAGATATGACGACGATACGGTGACGAGGGTATTTATAGCATATTTGGCCAGCACTACAGATTACCTGTCAGTTCTTGTCGGGTATGAGCTACTGATCCGGACAAAAGGCCTAAATGTATAGGGTAGTGATCATTGATGCTCACCGGTTGGCACTGGTGAGCAGTGGTAATCGGTGATAACTGGCATTCACTCAAGATTCCCAATTCCTTGTCAGTAGCTCACATTTTTGACAACCACATTCATTCTTCGTCCCATCACTGGCAGCACTGCATATTTACCAATGCCACCCCTACCAGAAGTGTAGATACTGGAATATCCACGTCCTTGCGGCCCGCCAGGCCCTGGCACATACTATCTTTGTTTTCCCTTTCTTCCTCTCTTTGGAGTGTCTGGCAAGACCAAATTTAGTCTTCAGGAGTATTCCAAGTTCATCCACTTGTGTCCGGTTATATGCCAGAATTCCCGGAAATTGTCCCAGAGGACATGCCATTACGCACGGCTGACATGGAAAAAACATTATCCTATCCCATTTCTATCTATCATGGGTCACATACCCAGTAAAACCCCTTGAAAGTTCAATTATCTGGCAGGGAGGCTTTATTACGAGTACTTATGTAATAAGTTCTCGTTCTTTTCTAAAAGTTTACATGAGGGTTTTGCGCGCTGTTCGAATCATCAGTCCTACTTTTCCAGTAGAAGGAAAATAGTGGCTGTGTTGAAGCCCTTTTCAGTGATTCCATTAGTTTTTTTGTGACCATATAGTGGCTGTGCGAACGGCTAATGCCGAGTGCACCTCTAAGGTCCTGAGATCGAACCTGGAGGGTAGATTTCTTTTCTATTCATTTTTTTTTCTATCTAAAAACGTTTTCAAAACTACTCCGATGCCTATATGTTGCATGATTCATACAACATTTGTCAAAAATGAAGTGACAATGAGAGTAAGTGCTGGTATGATTCGGGGGATCTCCATACCGGAATGAGACCACAGGTCCGCAGAAACATGACGCATGGTGTGCTTTTTTAGTTTACCTTGAGGAGCAAAGGGATCCGACGACTCGAATCCCTCAAAACGGGATTGCTGCATCATATGCTAGCCCACAGAGGGATCTGAAAGGAGGCTGCTTCTGCCAAGGTGTGCTCTCCAGAATTACCTTTTTTTTAAAAACGGCAGATTGGTATATCGACAGTGGATGGTCACGTGCTAGAATCGAGTCACCACGCTATGCCGGAGCTGTGGTCTTGTCCTGTGCCCGGTCAACCTACCGCAATACATATCATAAAAACAAAACAAAAAAAATGAGAAAAGGCGCAAGAATCAAATATGATGTCCGCATGGTATACACAATAAATGAAGGCAATGTCAACAGCAAGCCAACAGTCACTTTGAATTTCGTCTTTTGTGAGCCACGGAATGATACGGCCCAGAAACGTCCCATATATTCCGGCACCACGATTTGAGTAGAAAATTCAGTAGCTTAAATTTGTGAACTGATTTCTGAGCCGTGATAATGCTGCAGCAAACTTCCAAGGCCCCTGAGAGCCGAGGTTCGTTTCATCACATTCTATCCATTGGTATTAAGTCTAACCCACCGTCACTGTGGGAAGAGATTACAATCGGCCTGAGTGTATCAAATCACTCAGACCGAATGTATCAACTCACTCAGCCTGAGTGCGTGGATCTTGAACTTCGGCAGAAATCATACTCGGGCTGAGCGGAGGCTGATTGTATGTTCACTTGAGGTGAGTGTTTGAAAAGGGTACATTAATGGCTACATAAATACAGGTGTCTCGCAGCTAATCTACGTCCACCACGAGTTGCCCGTGCACCGTCCCATGTTGAATGATGTTCCCGTGGTGGAAGAGTAGAATAAGTCCGGAATAAAAAGGAGTTCGGTTCGTTGTAACCTACATAAACGAGTGCGTGTCAGATACACACCGACGCGAGAAAGCTGATTAGATGTAACACCAAAGGAAAACCCAGGAGACTGTTGATTGGAATCCGAGTTGAAAAGGAGCGGATGAAATTCATTCAGCTCAGATGGTTCCAGGGAAAGAACTGTGCACAATGCCAACTGATAATAGCGAAAATCTACAGCGAAGAAAAATGAGGGGGTGTGCCGTACTTACAATGTACAGATACAAGTCAGATTTCTGAACTCGGAACTCGCTTTTGAATCTGCGTAGAGAATCGAGAGATAGCGATACAAGTCAAGATTTTATGTCTGGTGGATTGTAGCATTCGATGCACATGAATGCCAAAGAGGACCAAGTTGGATAGACTGCGAGTTGAGTGAAACACTGGAGAGAAGATTTTGGGGTTACCCGGGCTTGAACACATTGAAGGAAATATCTGAAGGGGCGTTATGTTGACACATAAACTTCTGCATGTGGACAAGGACACATCTGAACCCCGCGTAGTGGAGTACCACTCGGTGGAAGGGAGGAATACGGTGGTCATCGGGCATGTTAATAACAAGAATTCAGTGGCGCCACATAGAACAAAATCTTGAGTATTTGAGCCACAAGTCTGATTTGGGAGCCACTGAATGCACACTGAAACACACCATATTTGGGGCCGAATGTGCGCACAGAGGGAGCAAATTCGGGAAATTGGAGCCCTAGGGTTGCAAATCAGACGCGGATAAAACTGGAAACATATTGTGTTGGGACTTTGACTGAACAGTATCACGCAGCAGCCATGAAAGATCAGCACATCTATAGCTACTGATCGATTGAGAATGGTGGAACACAAGTAAAGCACCCGTGAACAGGACTTGGCCATAGATTGAAGTGATGGGTGCCGCGCAGAACACGCACAGACTCATCCATGGACTCAGGGCAGACGACGGGCGCGTGGGCATCACCGGAATGTTTGAAACCAAACTGAAGGTGAGTTTGTATTATTATTGTTTGATTGCATCTCAGTCGAAACCCAGACAGCTTGTGGGTGATCAGAGTAGCGTGTAACTTGGACGTAGAGATGTAGACAAGATTGTGGCCTGTCCCCTGACACCCTACTAGAAAAAAAATAAGTACGAGTTTTGCCGGGCTATGCCACGGCCCACACCCCAAGTTTAAAAGTAGACAACTCCAAGTGTTTAATACAAGCTTTTATTGAACGTGAATGGACCAAATTTGATCTTATCAGTGAGGAGACGGCCACATCATATCAATGCAAAGTGCATACAGAGCTCCCAAAGACACAGTGGATCAAGGCTCCAGCCATTTAGGTTTCGTTTGGAGATTCAGTCAAATGAAATGGAAACATTTGAATCTTCCAAGACTGTATATAAGTGGTATCTTCTGACCTATCTTGTATTGGATTAATTGTATTTGGGATTATATCTATCTTCCTCCATACTGAGTAGAGTAGTTTGACGGTGTCTGGATCTGGTGACTCGTTGAATAATGCATTGATGGGGGATCTCAGCAGCCATTTGAACCCTTTACAAATGGTTTGTTTACCATCTGATATCCTGGGCAAACTAAATGGAGATAATGGTTTTAATGATTTCAAACTGTTTTGAAACAAAATGGTTGGAGCCTTACAGCCAGGTGAATATAGAGTCCCGGGGTTCAAAGGGGCCACAACAAATTCCGAGACCTCACATGGAAAGTCACGTGTCGAAATCACGTTAAAGTTAAGCATTTGATTGGAAATTACCAAAAACCTTGATGCCTGTGGGTGCTGCAATTTTGTTTAAAAAAAATGAGAGCCAAGACGCAGTGATGGCCAATGTAAGGTGGTGACACCAATGATGATGGTCACCAGTTATCCCCAGTGCCAACCAATATCATATTGAATTAGTCTCCTTTGGAGGAGATCTGGGCTCATTAGCCCAAATTTATGGCTCAAGGAGTCTCACATACCAGAAGAAGCAGAATACAATATTTCCGTAGATATTTTCCTATCACTAGTTGCATGTGAGCTGTTCTGAGAGATCTAGCTATGTTTCATAATCTGTGCAGAACTGACAGAGAAATGGGCAAATCCAGGGCTCAAGGAGCCTCACATGCCAGAAGAAGCAGAATACAATATTTCCGCAGATATTTTTCTATCACAAATTGTGGATGAATTACCCCGAATTATCTAGCTATGTTTGATCTTGATCCCTGCAGAACTGACTGAGATATGAGCAAATTGGACGTGAAAATCGAAATTGGCCCAAAACGGTAATTTTCTCGCGTACTGCCATTAGCTGTAATGACTTTCGTTGATACTGGCCAAAAGAGAAAGAAATTCCGATGACTTTTGTCCAGATCGGCCGGTCATACTCGGTGCTTGTACAAGCTTGTACGAGTATCAAAAATTGACAAGCCAACAAGCTCAAGCTCACAAGTTACGTTGAAAAAATGACAAGTTCGGAAAACAATAGAATTCTGAGTGGGTGTGAACTCGCAACCATCCTTTCCATACATTTTTTTTTTGCAACAAGTGAAAAAGGTCTACAAGCACTGGATTCAGAGGGGCTGTGGACCGGAAATTTTTTTGAGTTCACGGAGGTAGACCAAAAATCGGTCTATTCAGGTCTAAGTGACTCGTCTATGACAGTTGGCCGGCATAGATGACAGTTGTCTAGGGTCCTCGGTTGGAGGAAGTATATGGAGCACTGAAGCGCATGATGGATGGTTGATCGAACCAGCCTAGACCACCATGGTATAGGCCCATCAACGGAAATAGACTAGACTTAGACCAACATATATGGACTGGCGAGAGGCTTGATCAAACGCCGGTCGACGACCCAGCTGAACACAGTGGTAAGCTGACAAGTAAAATTACATCTTAGTGATGGGCAGAAAAGAACATGGGTGTGCAGTTTGCGTAGGGCATGAAGAACGGGACGAAGCAAGAGGTCAATAAAACTGGAATATAGTGATCTAGCAATTTCGTTTCAATTTTGAGGCTGTGTGTATTATAGCACGAACCCAGAGTGTCCACATGGAACACCGCCCTGTCAAGCACATTCTGTGAATGGATATGAACCGGATTAATGCCCACTACAAGCAAAGACGCGAACACAAGATGTGTAGAGCATCTTGAAGACACCTGCTTGAAGAAGGTGCAGCACCCTCTGAAAATAGAAGTCATTCACAGAACGATACCGTTGATAAGCCGTGAAATCAAGTACACATGAATTTTGAGATTTTGCACGATTCAGCGTGTCAACACGCACTGAGGGACCATCAGGGCACTCTGACTGAGTGGTCCAGTCTATCAGCACAAGCTACAAGGTTAACGAGGACTTCTACCGGTACCTTCACAAATGGGGCCACCAGATATCTTAGTTAACTAAGGAAACTTGACGATGGTGGCAGAGAAACTAAGGCCTAAGGCTGCTTGCTAGGACACAAACAGCATACCAAAGAGGTTGTGAGGTCAATATACCAATTGCTGGCAAGCAACAGTGGGAAGAACCCAATTATTCACAACAAGACTATTTAGACCTGTTTTACCCAAAACTGAGGACGTGTTTGATCAAGCATTGGGTCCAGATTGAGTCTGGTGATGACTTGAACAGAAGGACATGATCCAGTTGTTTAGCCATGAGGATAAACCAGGGAGAGAGAGACAGATTGTGATATTGTGGATGAACCATCAAACCAAACCAGGGACTATGGGGTATCATTTGGGAGGTAGAAGAGAGGTGCATGAGCTTCAAGACTATTCAGGCCCGGGACAAGAGGCTACAGACGAAGAAGACACTTTCTATCCACTTAATCAGCAATCACATGTGTCGTGTCAAACACCACATGTCTACCACATGTCTCAACGAGACATGACCAATCAGGAGTCAGGGATTAGGATTTGGGTGCCGCGAACCAACGGACATTGTACAGTAATCATCGTGATGTAAAGCCTAGGGCAGTAGTATAAAAGGGCAGCAGAAGGAGAGGGAGGGCTAGCACATCTAGGGGCGCTGTACACGTTGTGTCAGCCACTGGAACCGTTGCTCTGATAGCCATGGAGGTTAGACTGTGTACGAACGATAGATTGCTTTGAACGAATTGGATCAGAATCAGAACACGGCAATTGATAGAACACGGCAATAGTCAGAACACGGCAAACAGACCCAGAACACTGAACAGAACACTGAAACCGTCGAAAGACACAAAAGCACAGACTTAATGGTCTTAAAACCTACCCTATACTGTCTCCTTGACGTCCTAGACGTTACTTGTCCAATACAACTTGACTTGACCAGTCAAACCTTGCAAAAGCGCGAGCGACCCTTAGTTAACTAAGTGAGTGATCGACCGAGGAACCAGCTGCTATCAAGTCTAATACTTGACTTACACCCCCGAACTTGCACTCCGACTCTCTCTATTGAGGGGTTAGTTGTTGATAGTGTTGTGTGTTGTGTGTGGTTTAGAGTTCATAGCTCTGCTGCATTAGCATTTCGCGTTTCGCATTCACACATACCTGAGAGTTAGTGTTTCACCGTTCACATACCCACAGGAGCACCTGGTAGCAGATGGTCTGTAGGGCATCTGATGACCACCTACTTCCCCCAGCCTAAGGTTGACAATGGGCCGTGGCTCATGCCATCTATGTTGGTCCTGCAGCCCAAATTGGTGCGGAATGTCCATGCCCATCCGCACAACTGGCGGTCCTGTGTTTCGCCGGGAATGAGAGAACCTGACTTATACACTTAGAATAAGTATTTCCTCTGTGAATGATTTGGTGACCCAAGATACCATATCCTCATTCAAAGTGAAAAAATAGCATGAAGAGAATTCTCCCATGAATAGTCTACAATAATAGGGTCGCTCACAGTAGCCCTCCTTTTTTTTCCTTTCTGGCATTCCCTTCGTTTTTCACCCGGTTTTTTTCCCTTTTCAGTTTAGCTCTGTAAAAAGGTGTGAAAGGGGGAAAAATATCATGTCTAGGTGCACAAACCAGAGAAAAAGGGGAGCAAAAAGGGAAGAAAAAGGGCTACTGTGAAACCCCCTGCTGCGACTCCCTTTTTCGTCTCCTTTTTGGCTTACTTTTTTCTTCCTTTTGTCCAAATTGGCATGTAGAATGCCATTCTTTTTGCAGTTGTCCCCTTTTTACACTTCTCAACCCAAAAGCAAAAGAAAATCACAAGAAAAACAGCCAAAAAGGAGAAAAATGGGCGGCTCCCTTTTTCATCTCCTTTTTTGCTTCCTTTTTGCTTTCTTGTCTTCAAGTTATGCAGAATGAGCCCAGTTATGTTCCCATACTGTGGGAGATGTCTAAAGACACTGTGGGGATCAATAAATTTTTCCACTGGAAAAAGGGGTCAGTAAAATGTATGGCTGGTTCCTGTGGTGAAACTGGGGAATTTTTCCTGCTGTAAAAATCGAGTAAAATAGAGGCTTTTTCCTGTGCTTTTTCACCTGGAAAAAGGAAGTCTTTGTCGTGCAGTAAAATTGAACAATTTTTCGTGCAATATTTTCGCCCAGAACAGGAATCCTGTTTTCTCAAGACAAATTCCATCTATTTTTTCACAGGGTAAAATCTCTCTTTGTCAAGGTAAAAGGCAATGAAAATGGTTCATTTTTCCCACAAAGTTCTAGCTGTAAAAATGTTCCTTTTTCCTTGTATAAAAGGGTGGCCTCTCTGCCTTGTATGAGGGACTACCCTTTTATACAAGGAAAAATGGAGGCTTTTACAGCCCGAACTTTGTGGGAGAAATGAACCATTTTTCACTGCCTTTTACCTTGACAAAGAGAGATCCTTTTACCCTGGGAAAAAATGGATGGAATTTGTCTTGAGGAAACAGGATTCCTGGCGAAAATATTTCAGGAAAATTTGTTCAATTTTATCGCACAACGAAAACTTCCTTTTTCCAGGTGAAAAAGCATAGGAAAAAGCCTCTGTTTTACTCGATTTTTACAACAGGAAAAATCCCAGTTTTACCACAGGAACCAGCCATACATTTTACCAACCCCTTTTTCCAGTGGAAAAATTTATTGATCCCCGCAGTGAAAGAGCACCTCTAGTTCTTTTGACCCTTCATTCTGTTTGAATCTGTTTGAATCAGAGTCTCAAATCTGGTGACCAAAGATCCGCCTTGGTTCAGACAGTGACTCAGAACAGACCTACTACCAGCAGGGACAAGGCAGCTAACAAGACAGCACAAAAGTGAAAAAGGAGAACAAAAAGGAGGTGAAAAAGGAGAGCAAAAAGGAAGTGAAGAAATACAACTGTGAGTGCCGCAAGCTGTGCCTCCATGGGCCAAAAACCTTTGTTGTAAACAACAGTGCTCCGCGCCCGTATATTCACGGCTGACTTACAACATTGATGTGCTGTCCTGCGAACTGTTGTTATGGATATTTGGGACTGGCCGAACTCAACGATTGAGGTTTTGAATTTTTAGATTTCAGTCTTTTCAACCCAGCCGAACATAAATGTTCAACCTTTTTACATAATCGAACGATTGATTGTCAAACCGATTTCGTCAAACACCAAATATCTGAAGCCGTGATCCGCATCCGATGTACACGAGGCGGCCACTCGGGTCATTAATGACAAGCGTAATGAACTCGTGTCCGCTGCTCTTCAAAGAAGGTGTTCTATTTTCAAGTTTGCATTAGAAGCCGATTTTGTCGGACACCAAATATCTGATGCCGCGACCTGCATCCGACGTACACGAGGCGGTTATTAATGACAAGTGCGAAGAAGGCGTGTTATTTTCAAGTTTGCCTAAGAAACCACTTTCGTCAGACACCAAATATCAGATGCCGTGAACGTACACGAGGCGGCTGCTCGGATCATTAATGATACGGCTTTTCTCAAAGAAGGTTTTTTTCTTATTCTAGAGCTCCGCGAAGATCCAAGGTCGTGATGGGATCGCGGTGACTTGATGTTGCCAAATACAGACGCGACGCGCTCTAATTAGCGTTTTGAACCTGTACCGGTCGTCAGATGAGCACTGGGTACTATAGGGTAGTTGTATGTGCCACTGTGGAGAGTTCCCGCCACTCAAATGGTTCAGAACTCGTGTAGTTGGCAAAAACAGATCCATAGGGCACGAATTGGGCCGACTGGACGGAATTCACGCTCCGGTACAACTAAATATTTTCATTGATCTGACTCATAAAGGCGAGCTTTCCGTGGTGAGTTCAGATAGTTAGAAGGTTGCTCTTTCAAGTGAACAGGAAGTGTTGTAGAATGAATCAATTTACAGCAATTTGCGGAACATAAGGCGCGGATCATTTTTTCTAAAAAAAGCACTTTTTCAGTAATGCCCCTCCAGAAGCTTCAATTCTTGTTTGTTTGCCTCGAAACCGATCCAAATCGTTTTCTATTGTAATCCTACAGTGCTTAGGATATCCCGATGATTTTTCCCATCATGAAGTGGTCAATTATGTGAGGGTAGGGTGTTTTGAACTAATTACCTTCTGCAATCGGATAGGGTCCTTGGGGGCATCCCATATTTATGTATAGCCATCATATATGCATATTACATTGCGCCGGATAGGTAAGGACCCTCCCTGTAGCCTTTGGGAACGTAAATCACTGGCACAAACTGAGCCTCAGAGTGGCAGGGCCAGTTTATTGGTTTATTCTTGCCCCGTCACCAATTAAACCCTCCTAAGCACTGTGAAATATGTCCAAGATGATTCTCTTCAGATTTCCGAGGCACACTTCTCCACAGTTCTGTGATAGAGGGTATATACCCCAGAATTCCACTTTTTACCAATAAACAGGAACAAATCACCCAATTGAGAATACAGGGGGCCTAAGCACTGTAGAATTGCAATAGAAAACGATTGGGAATGGTTTCGAGGCAGACGAACAAGAATTGAAGCCTCTGGAGGGGCATTACTGAAAAAGTGCTTTTTTTAGAAAAAATGATCCGCGCCTTATGTTCCGCAAATTGCTGTAATCACGGATTTCAATCAGTCAGAAAGTTTAACAATCCACAGTGTTTTCAGACATGTTGAAAGAACTTCCTTCCTTAAAGAGTTAATGGAGTTCTTTCAACCTGTCTGAAAACGGTGTGAAATTTTGATTTTTCACTGTTTGGGTAATGAACTTCTTTGAACCTGTCTGAAACTGACATGGAGGAGGAGGGGTGTATTACTGCAGAGGTCCCAATCAGGAACAAGCAGGTACTGTACCGACGTACATGGCGTCCTATGTACGCTACAGACGTCAACGGCCAAGTCGCTGTGGTAGCCTACATACCGTATAAGTACATAGACATCTCACGAGATGACGGATGAAGACGGGCAAAAAGCAGCTATCCTGGGATCCTAAAAACTACGGGAACTACCTGGGAGTCTTATCAAAGATTCCGAGGACATGTCAGATGAGCTTCGTGGAAATCAACTGTGTACCTCATCTTCAATAGCCCCCAGACAGAATCAACCTGTGCTGGCATGGAACTGCTGTCCTGTAATGAGTAGGATTGAGACATTCAATGCTCAGGTTGTGGTTCCCAAGTAATAATAGGCTGGTCATGATCTTGGGATGCGCAGGTACAACAACCATACTTGGGTAGTGCCATATCCGTGGGGTGACGACTGCAATATACAGCAGCACCTGATAGCAAGCAAGATCTGTTGAAGGTGTATGGACATTTGACCAGTTTATGTGAAAAGGACAGCAAGCATTGTTTTGGACGCTTTTTGGCGTAAGGCCTTGCAAGGACATTTATGTGGACTGATAAGAACCAGGTGTTGACGGTCAAGATCCCCCACGCCACAGGATAGGAAGAACCACTGGTGGTAGGCTGAATATCCTCTGGTTGGACTTCCTTGCGCTCATGAAAACATGATTGTTGGTGCACCACTTAAATGGGTAACCATCGCCTGGAATTCGGGAAAGGATCAACATGATCAGGTTGTCATTGACTTGTTCCGCTTTTGGATACGGGATGACTGTTGAGATGGGTATAATGTTTGTGTGGAATCTGCGAAAATTCCACAGCATGGGCCTCGAGGAAATAAACCAGCTAGAAACCGAAACAGCATAGAGTCATCACCAAACTTTGCCATATAACTCATTCACGCGTAGATCGTGCAAGGTCAAAAAGGGCCAGAGACTCCTGCTGCATCCATCCACAGCCGTCCGATCTCGGTATATGGAATCAGACAGAATCACAATGTCATTGCCAAAGAATTTGCATAAGACCACATAGAATATTTTCCTCCGCACGCATTATGGATTGCACAGAGGTAGATGAGAGATTTGTTGTCTATCCGATGGTTCACCTGGGAGCTGTTGAGGGACTTGGGAAGCTGGCGACATCGTGTTGGCAGCAATATTATCAAGTCCAAAGGCAAGTATACGGTCTGCCAGGGAAGCAAAGATTGACAGCTGACAGACCGCGAGAAATCCGATCCGGTAAAGCCGTGTCTCAAAGCAGCTCCATTGGGTCCGACGGCTCGCAATTCAAGATCCAGACTTAAATGTCCTGAGCTAGGAGCCATTCTGGGAGTTGGGAATAAAGCAGAGAGCTGGCGACGTGTTGACAGCAAGTCATTTGAAGCAAAAATCGGCGGCTAACTGCCGTTTGAAGACTATGTCGCAATTCGATTCAGACCCTCCGTCGCCAGAAATGCAGTCCCGTAAAGCCGTCGGTGCCTGGGAAGGAGGTATCGTAACCCGACATGTTAGAGCCCGTAGCTTAATGTGCTCTGCGCATATGTCGATCCCTAGGAATTCAAGATCCGGATCAATAAATTCCCGAGAACTCCCGAGAATTAGGAGACTATCCGGGCATCGCCCGATATCGTCCGCTCGCCTTGTCTCAGTGCTCAAAATGAATGTTTTGGCTCGTACAAAGAGGGAGATGCACTCTGCATGTAGCAAATTCTCCACAGGCTTCTAAACGGGCGCGAACGTCGGATAGGCCGCTTCGTCGAGTAGTAACCCCGTATTAATGGGATCTAGCTTCCATAGCTTGGTCGGCTCAGCACTGTACTGAGCCCCAAGGTCTATGTTGACCTGTCCTACATGCGGCAGACGGCGAGGTATTTCATCCCGCGTTGCTAGACATGATGGGAAAGAGTGGACAGAATGCGCAGGGGTCCCCAGATGGCCGTCGAGGATAGGTTCCGAGGGGTAACTTACTTGGGAATCGCGCCGACGCTGGTCGAGAGCACCGCGAGGGCGACGGTGGCGAGGGAGAGCGAGATGAACATATTGTGAGAGGATTTGTGAGAGGGATGTAAAGGCTTTGTGAGAAAGCTTGCTGGTGGGAAGGTGATCTTTAACTCTTTGGGGAATGAAATTATTTCAACATATCTGAAAATGCGGCAGAAAGCTGAACTTTTCAACTGATTGAAACCCGTGATTAAATTGATTCATTCTACTACACTTTCCGTCGAAATGAAAGAACAACTTTCTGACCATCTGAAATCACCATGGAAGGTTCATCTTTATACCTTCCATTTAACAGGTCTGAGAGCTTCCTCTTTTAGGTGTGATGAGAATCCAACTACCCATTCTATTCTCGAACCTCACCAGGAGTTCAACCTCGTGGTCTTTTTCTGAATCCTCCCCTCTTGATCTAAGGGATGCAGCACCTCAGGAATGTTGACACACAAAAGAATGCCTCGGAACTGCTCGCTCCCTTCCGCATCCTCAATGTCTCACACTTGTGTGCTCCATGACCGTGAATATTCCCCGCAAAACTTTGGCCTGTTGCAGAAGCTCCCAGTCATCAAACATATCTGACACTGGTGTGACATATGTACCTCTGTAACCCTCGCATTCCAAAATTGAACACATCTTCGCTCAATCTCACGGTGCCTCGGTTTGCTGTCTTGCTATCTGTACGACAATATTTAGCTCACCATGTTGAATGCCGCTGTTTTCGGAAAATTTGCGGACAAGATTGAAATACAAGCACTGCGGCCTCGGTTTTCAAATCTGGTCAAATCCTATGTTTTACCTGCCCAAGCCCTCGCAATCCATTTCTCTCCTTTTGGCCCATCAGTCCATTCATTTAATACTCATTTAATTTAATCCTATTCTCATACATATATGCCGGAAAAACTATACCCTGAAAACCTGGCATGTTCTGGCTTAATATTGTCCATAGCCATGCATCCAACCTCATGCGTCCAATATTTATCATCCATCATCAGTGAAGGGGTTGCCGGGGCGCGAAGTGCCCGGCGGAGCCTTGTACTTATTCTAAGCTTCTAAGCCATATTCTCTCAAGCCCGGCTTACACAGTGGTCGGCCGCGTAGGTGGACGTAGACCTTCCCGTATTTTGGTCTTGTCCTTTCCTTAGTTCGACCCCCTGATTACCAATCCGCTCCCACGACAGTCACTAACGTGGCTTGCACATCGACACTCAAGTCTTCGATATCTCTTGCTCGCTCTCCTGAGCTCCATCTTACGGTCGATCTCCCCAGCACTATGCACCGCACTCTCTGCGTCTCGTTGTCAATGGCCAGTTCTCTGTCGCCATCACTTTGGGACGCTATCATGGCGCTGCGTTCTCGCAATTCGAACTTGTCTCTGTGCCGCAGAATTCTAATCCCAATCCTTCAATTCATCAAGATTTTTTGACCAAAGAACTCACCATCCTGCCACCCTGTCATCCCTCCGCTTCTCCCTGTCAGCGACCGCGGCTGGCGCTGCCTCATCTCGGGCTTCCTGCCCCTCTTCCTCTTCCTCGCCCTCTTCTCCTACCTCCTCTCGCCCTCTTCTCCTACCTCCTCACGCCCTCCCCCGCGCTCTACGACACCCGCCTTTCCGCCCAGCACACCCTGCCCCCCGCACCCCTTTTCCGGCTCCATCATCACCCCAATCATCGTCCTTACCTACCACGAAGGTCGCGAGGTTCGCCACCCTCCCGCCCGCGCTCATCGCAAGCACCGAGATCTGTACCTGTTGTCCAATTTTGGCCCGGAATCAATATTTCTCCTGCCACCTTCTGACAATCACTGCGATTGGACACGACTCGGGAATCGAATTTTACGTATCTTCCGTTCCTTTTTTTTTGCAAGATTTACGAGAGCTGAACTTGGTTGACAAGGATTCTCTAAATTGGAGTTACTTTGAGGCGTAAATTAGAGCGCAGAATCGGGCGCAGAATCCCATCGCGAAAATGTATGTGCTTTCAAAGCTTATGGAACCCAGCCGGACAGAAATAATTGCTGGTAGTCAACAATCCTAGTGCGCCATTACTATTTGGACTATGTGGTGGTGTGCTTCATCGACTCGCGTTTCTTCAAAAACCTTTCCAAGGTCTTCAGTTCTTCATGCACATTTCAGAAATCAATACGGACCAGTTGTGGACACTCGTTGGTGAAATGTCTAGCATTTTCGCGAGAGCAATACGCTCTTCGGGCGACGGGAACGCGGTTCGCGCATAGGTTTTATCGAGCACTCGTAGTGCCCCTCTTTTGCGGCTCTGGATTACGGCTCGCTCCTCGCTGCTGACGGGAGGAGTAAAGAAGGACGTGAGTCCATAATTTTATCAACGCACCTGGGCAATGGTCGCCTCAAGGAATAACTGATTCGAATCCCACCACATTTCTTTCTTCTGGCTGCATGTAAGTGCAAAGCAATCAAGTTTCCAAGCCGGGTCTGGGCATTTTTTTTGTGTACCTGGACCGACTGTATCGCACCGCACCTGATATCTGGCAACAGAGATGCGCTGCTCCCATGGCGGATAATTTGGCCCGGATCACAGGTGGCAGTGTTGGCCACATCACCATGGACAACTGTTCGCCGCTCAGAACGCTCGGCCTTGATTGGTCATCGTAATGCTCACTTTGCGTGGGAATCGGATGGTCCCGCGTCTGTATGGAACTATCCTGAAGATCCGCCTCGAAAATCGCCGCAGCCTGGAATCTTGCTTCGAAATCCTCGAAACGACGAGAGAGAGAATTGATGCCCTGAAGTGCTTCGTAAGTACAATGCCGACGTGTTGTAACCCACCCACAGTCATAATTTCGGAGATGCCAACCGCTGGGGAAAGTGCCTCCTGGGGGCATGGGGTTGGTGGCGTAGCATTCACATTGAAAGTGCCGCCCGTGATTTTGAAACGCCTGCATCGAGGGAACATTGCGGTCCTTCAAAGAATGTCAGCCGCGAAACCATGCGGGGAGATGTACACACCTTAACCCGAAGTGGGTGCGCTTCGCAAAATGCATGGAAACGAGCAGAGAGGTACTTGTCGGTTGTCACACTTCGAGGATCAGAAATTGGGATGAGTTGGGAAGGATGCCCTTTATCACAGCATCCATCCCAAAACCGTCGAGCAAAATCTCCCGATCCCAAATATCTGATGCTGCGACCGGCATCCCGCGTACACGAGGCGGCCACTCGGCTCATTAATGACAAGCGCAATGTAGGTAGGTAGGTAGGATTACACGGCAAACTCGTGTCTGGTACTGCTTTTTTCTCGAAGAAGGTTTTTACTGTTCTCGAGCTCCGCCAAGATCCACGTTTGTCTAAGCAGAGATCAAATTGAAAAAGTTATTAGATCGAGCGATTTGTTTACTTCGCGCGTCACGACCAAGGCGTTTGATCCTGCTTAGCTGTAGGCAAAGTGGTCTATGCGAGACAGAAACTAAAACAATGAAATGGGAGAGTTGGTGTCCCTCTCCTGCTTCCGCCAAGCGATGCAAATAATATAGCCAACATTTCCACCTGGTTCGAGTGGAAACATAATGCACTAGACTGACCCCACCCCAAGAGCACACCGGGTCACCCTGTACAATAAACCAGCAATATGTCTCATAACGCGTTTGTATGGTCCGGAACCTCTCGAAGAAGGAAGCCACAAAATATTCACACACTGATTCATTCCTCCCCACTCATCTATTCTGCAACGCAAATCGAAATCGAATCACTAACCCTCAACACAGCCCTCATTGTATCCGCCTATAGAACAATAAATAAGTACACCACACGTCCGACACAGGCCGCACCGTCTGCGAGCCCACGATGAACACCACCGTGTCTTCGACTGTGTGGATTTGGTCCCCCTGGAATACAAATTAGTCGGTGATAACAGGAGCAACAATATGTCGCGCCCTCTCACCGCATCCGCTACACTGTGCGTCTGCGCCTTGGGCAAGCCCACGACGGCAGAGATGGGGAGGGTGAGAAGAAAAGAAAAGACCGAAAATCCGAAGAAGCCGTACCTCGGCAGGCATCGGCCGATCGGATGTTTACGGAATATCCAGCCCGATTCCAACCACAGCCTTCCACTCACTGAGTGACCCGAGTTATTTCTTCATCTATGGATGAAAAAAATCACATCAGCCAATTTCTGCTGCATAGCGGTCGGAGGATGAGGAAGATCCCATCTGCATATGATGAGGATTATGTCCATAGATGAGAAGAATCACATCCTCGGCTGTGTTCTATCTGCGGATAAGGAGTATCATGTCTGCGTACCTCATCCGCGGACGAAGAAATCACATCCTCGACTGATTCTGGCCGGAGGATCACATCTGTGGACGAAAAAATTGCATTCTTGGCCAATTCCTGGTCGGAGGATGAGAAGGTTCCCATCTGCGGATGAGGATTGTCCGAGGAGAAAGAAGCTCAAGTCTAGTCCCAAGCTAATCTAATTAGCCAAGATACCGCAGCAACAGGTAAACTACGCGATAGTAAATACAGCGACGGATAATAAGATACCATTGTGTAGTATAGTGGTTCACAGTTTTTTTTTTTTTTTTTTTTGGTTTTTCCAAGCATCCAGTCTGCGGTAAAGGTCTGTGTCGTCGACAGGCGAACCCACTCTTGAGTCTTCAGCCATGTTCGTGTCGTAAGGTCATTTGGCTTTATTTTATTTTATTTTATTTGAGAGAAGCGTTTGGTTAGATCTGCAACAGCACATAGGTCGTCTTTGTGTCACCAGCTACGTTGTATCCTGGGAGAAAACTAGAAACCCTGAGGAAATGTGTTTATGCACGAAGTGTGGGACTCTTGACTCAGCCGGCACAGCCCCCGGCGATCATCGGCATACTTATTTGTTTACGCGCCGATACTCGATATAGAGAAGCGTAGCCAACTTACATGCCCGCTTAATTCATGAACTGGTGCTGTGATTGGATAATTGAGCTCTTGTGCAGATCTGGGATCGCTCTTTCCGTGCCGTACGCGTGTCCACCGGAATTCTCAGGCTATACCCGATTCAATATCTGCAATGCAGTGTTCTTAATATTGACCTTCGGTACTCAACAGAAGCTTCCCAAGAGTTCTTGGCTATGTAATTGGAACGTGGTTGCGCTCGGAATGTAAGACCCTCATTTAGATGCCGTGCTGGATGTCAGGTCGTGCTCGAAATCGGTGCCAGCCGAACTTCACCGGTCCATTCAGGGATACTCACACAAGACTGGATAAAGCCTGTTTCACTCAACTTGGGCTTGCCGTTCCAATGCACACAGAAAAACAAAGCCTTCATCAAACTTCAATGTCTCATGTGTCCGCATTTTTTTGGTGCCCCTGGGTTACAAGGTTAAAATTAGGATCACCACGTTTCTCATTTCTTGGACCCAGGGTTTGCCCTGTATGGTAGTGGCCGCCGATTCACCTCTCCTTGCAATGAGTGAGTTGTTCCGACTTTTCACAAGTCTGTCCAAGGGGTTACCAAGATAGGAAATTTGCATATTTGGGGCGAGGGGGGGTCCCCTCGGTCTCGAGAAAAAAATCTATACCTTTTCTCGCGGCGGGATTTGTAAGAAATATTGCTTTTGGAGCGGGGGGTAGAGTACAGCCACAGTAATTCTTCACGTCCTTGAATACGGCCGAGGCTGCCGAACAACAGCCGAACTAGGTTCGGAGCAAGCTGACTCCGGTCCGGCAAGCCGGAGCATCTCAGAGAAGGTATGTTGCAGATTCTCAACATCCAAGCCCCCTTGGTGTTTCTGTAATCTGGGCAAGGAGTCCGCTGGGGGTTTAATAAAGTGGATAAGAAAGTTGAGACACGGTTGGGTAGATGTTGGAACTTGGCCTATGTTGCCTGCATTTGGCGATGTCACGGTTTCCATCACCAGAAGAACCAGCACGGAACAACCTTTATTCTTTGGTGTTGTTGCCTTCGCAGGACTTATCTAGGTTCAGAACAAGCCTCTCTCCGGTCCGGCGCGCCGGAGCATCTCGGAGAGAGGCTTGGGACAAACTCATCAAAATAGCGAGGTCCTTTGGAGTCGAGTTTCCGGCCCATCGGTTCTTCCTCTCCCAAGTACTAGAGTCAAAGGCCTTCCTTATATGTCTAAAAGTGACGTAGAGAACAGTCCAATTTTTCCCCCTCACAGTATAGCCAACTATAGTCCCGATTTCGGGGCACTCGTGTTTGGCCAACTGAGCCAAATGTGGGAATGTGTATAGTCTGGACCGTACATTTTATGGACTTGATCGAAAGATAAACTAAATTTGAGAATATCTGCCGCTTCAGAATTCTGATTCCTGGCTTTTGACGCGTCAGAAAATTGCAACGAGGTCCGCGAATTAGCGTAATGTTATGTCACACTGTGACTCGACCAACACTGTCAGACAAACTTCTGAAGATCGGCATACTTTTTTTCTTCGGGGATGCTTGCGTGTGTTGTGCCGGGGCTCCTTCCATATATGGAAATAACCTCTTGGGAAGGACCTAAGCTGGTTTCTGAGGCAAGGAAACCATTTTTTGAGTGTTTTCAGCCATAAATAATCTCCCTGACTGGTTGTCCGCTCGAAAATTTATGGTACCGGAAAATGTTTTTATGGACCCACCGACCCAACCAACCAACCAGCACCCGGTACGGCATTCACGGACCGGTACCCCCCTTGTCCCCGCGGCGATATCCAGCACGTAATTACAATGTTGTGATCACTCCTCGCGCCAAATGGGTCGATATGGGGACACTTGCAAATCGTCGGTATTGGCGAACAATGGATTGATGCATTACTGAACCTGATTGATCATCAAGATGCACCCCTTGCGTACAACCTTGGTACAACCTGCTGAGGGTGCTGTGGACACTCCCCGATGTGTCTGCAACGGCTAGCCCGAATTTCATCCGTGCCCGGGTGGCTCTCCAAATCTTTGGATGGTTTGCTCAACATCTTGTGACACAAGGTAGGTAAACCTTGTTGTGATTACTTGAATTGACCTCTGTGTTCTGCAGAAAACCTTGAGGCAGCAGCCATCGGGACCGAAAACCTTACCTGAGGCCACAAAAAAATGCAGAGGGCACCCAGAGTCATGGTGGAGGTGCCATAGGAATTGCTTTACCAAACAGAGTGCGTGGAAGGGGGTAAAGCAGCACATAGCAGAAGTTAGGGATCTTCCCTAAATGGGAACTTGATGGCATCATGTGGCTGTGAGGGAGGGTACCCTCGACCTCTGAAAAACAAAAATCGACATCGGGTCAAGGAGGAGGAGGAGGAGGGGTGTATTACTGCAGAGGTCCC
The DNA here is from genome assembly GCA_029448575.1 of Mycena maculata. Lineage (NCBI taxonomy): Eukaryota > Fungi > Basidiomycota > Agaricomycetes > Agaricales > Mycenaceae > Mycena > Mycena maculata. The sequence goes on from JARJLG010000127.1 coordinate 57,501, forward strand.
AATCAGGAACAAGCAGGTACTGTACCAACGTACATGGCGCCCTATGTACGCTACAGACGTCAACGGCCAAGTCGCTGTGGTAGCCTACATACCGTAAAGTACATAGACATCTCACGAGATGACGGATGAAGACGGGGAAAAACAGCTATCCTGGGACCCTAAAAACTACGGGAAAATACCTGGGAGTCTCGTCAAAGATTCTGAGAACATGGAAGATGAACTTCGCGAAAATATGCACCGCATCCCTTGACGAGACCAGCTTCAGCATGAATGTGTAGTTGGACACTGTCAAATGCAGAGCACGCAATTCTGGATCACGATGAGTCAAGTCATTGAGGAAGTTGAACCTCAGGTCAATGAGGCGGGCGTTCGCGAGGCAATCAAACAAGGCATGTACTTCATCTTCAACGGCCCCCAGACAGAATCGGCACAACCGGTGCTGGCGTGGAACTGCCAGCCTGTAACGAGCAGGATAACGGAGACGCTCGATGCTTAGGTTGTGGTCCCCGAGTAATAGGCTGGTCATGGCCTTGCGATGCGCCGGTACGGCAACCATAACGAGGTAGTGCCGTAGCCGCCGGGTGACAAGCTGCAATGACTTGTCTTCACCCGTTTCGAGTCGGTTGCGCAGAAGGTGGGTTTTGATGAGTCGGTCAATGTCGCTCTGTAGATCAGCGTCGACAATACTGACGATCTGTTTAGTGAGGCCTTCGACAAACTCTGCACATAGTAGGTCATCGGCAGATGCCTCTATGGCTGTTGGGAGCTGCCGGAGCGTGATCGTCAAGTCCGAAGCCCACCCAGGCTTCCCTTCGCGTAGGAGAGAGATAGAGTCGAGGAGGGCGTCGTGTACAACACGGCCAGGGCCCACACCAACCATATACTGCAACCGACCAATAGCAAGCAAGATCCGACGAATGCGTATTGGCATTTGACCAGTTTCCGTGAAAAGGACAGCGAGGATTGAATGTGAGTTCAGTCCGAGTAACCGACGTAGGAAATCATGCTGTGCATCGAGATGTTCTGCGAGCAGTGAATTGTTGGTGTCGAGAGAGAGCTCACATCCAGACGTGAGGTAGCAATCCACCCTAGCCATATACAGGATCAGCGCTTCCCGCACTGGAAGTGAGCCGAGTCTGTGCTTGAGACCAAAGATGGCGTTGCTGATACCTCTCGCCTTGGACGCTTTTATGGCGTAGTGCCTTGCGAGGACATTTGCGTGGACCGATGAGTACCAGATGCCGACATACTTGAACTCGAAGACAAGCTCAACAATGAGATTCCCGAGACGAAGGGTAGGTATAACCGCAGGTAGTGGGCCGAAGATCATCCATTTGGACTTTCTCGCGCTGATGAAAACACGCTTGTTGGCGCACCACTTGAAGAACAGGGTAACCTTCGCTTGGAATGCAGGAAAGGATGTCGACATGATGAGGTTGTCATCAGCTTGTTCCGCTTGGGATACGGACACCGGCATTCAAAAAAAGTATATAGGGCCGATTTTATTTTTTCACCCCTCGCCGCTGGACTAACTAACATACGTCACTGTTCCCGCGCTCCTTATATAGTAATTATGCACGTGCTTGAATTGCCGGCCTTGTTGAACTTGAAATAAACCTCCAACGATGTTTACTGCACTGCACAGAAGCCTTCAGAAAGCATTCCAGCAGGATGGAAAAGATATACGACAGGTTCCTCAACTTTCTCGATGTTATATGCCGTATATATTAAGTCCACCGAGTACATTTTGAAGAGCTCACCAAGGATGTGCGTGACTCGCACTTCCAATGTTGGGTCGGAACTGTTTTTATCGCTGCTGCCAGCTGAGCTATCAATGGTTGGACATGGGAAAGTTCAACGTCTTCATGGTCACACCGGATCTGCTGAAATTTCAATGTACATCGATACTCATAATGATTTCTTTGAAATCTGTACGAAACTCAGCACACATGAAAGGCAGGATTCCCACAAATTTGAAACTTTAAAAAGAAATGTTAAGAATGTGTATCATTATCAGTTGCACAAAAAGAAAGAGTTTCAGTGGCAATGAAAGAGCCATTGAATCAAGACTTCAAGGGCACTGAAATTCTGCTGAAACCCCACTGAAACTAATGGAATCAAAGGGAATTTCAGCGGCCATTGATTCTAAAGATTTCCATAGCCGCTGAAATTCCCATTGATTCAATTAGTTTCAGTGGAGTTTCAGCAGAATTTCAGTCCTTCGATTCAATGGCTCTTTCAGCACCACTGAATCTCTTTCTTTCTGTTGAACTGATAATGATACAGATTCTTAACATTTCCTTTTAAGTTTCACATTTGCAGGAATCCTGCCTTTCATGCAGTGCTGAATTTCATACAGATTTCGAAGGAATCACTATGTGTATCAATGTACATTGAAATTTCAGCGAATTGGGTGTGGGTTGACAAGTGGGTGATTCATGGAGCGGAAGCGTTTGACAAATTTACCACAATAGATTTCTTTGGATCAAATTCAGCCTTGCCGAGTTAAAAGAGAATACAGGCGTGTCAGTGGGTACTTTTGGGACATAAAATCCCGTTGCGAGGTCTCAGAAGTCCTGTTCAGCCGAAAAATAAAGGGGTCAAAAATATTTTTTCTGGCCTCACGGCCGGACTAACATACCGGCCCTTAGTCGCCGGTTTGAATGCCGGTAGCCCCTTGCATCGGGTACATTTTTCAGCACAGCGGAGCCCCTTGAGTCTGCCCGTCCTGCTCGCTCACAGATTTTACAAACATGTATCTATTCCGAGTCCTACATGACACGAGACTAAAAACAAACTGGAAGTGCACGGAAGGAGAGGATACTATATAAAAACTGGGCGTACATGAAGAGGGCGAGAAGGGAACATTTTTGTCCAAAGACAGTATATTAATTTGCGTCCAGCGCCTTTCCTCGAACGTTGCTCCAACGCAGCATGTTCTGGGGCAACATCTCCAACACAAGCCGTTATCCCCGGAATTAGTTCGCCAGGGTCTATAAATTACGCGGGGAAGGCGCGATGGAATAAAAGCACTGAACATGACGGCGACATAGGCCTTAGTCTCCGCTGTTCAGGTTGCACCATATCGCATGCCATCGAATGAATGGTAGCCGTTGTTGTGGGGTATCAGCGTTCATTTCAACCGCATCCAGGCGCGCTGAAATGAAGGACTGCTCACGGTGAAGCTAAACGGGAGCCACGATCCTGGATCGGGGATTGAAGCGGGACCTTAAGGTACTACAGCCATTGAACTGAAAATGGAAGGGGTGGGCAACAGCTTTCGGCATCGGCAAAATATTTCTTCCCCGGAGTCATTTTCACTTGTCCCCCATCGAAAAGACGGCCGATGGTGAGCAAGCCAGTGGGGAGAAGGCCGAAACGACGAAAGATGCACACCCTAATTCATTTCATTCCCCACTCATCCGCTCCGCACGCGAATCGAAATTGAATCAAATCATTAACCCCACAGCCCTCATCGTATGCGCCTATAGAACAATAAATACGCACACCGCGTGTCGTCCCGCTCGCGCGCCGCGCCAAACACGTCCTCGGGCCGCACGTCCGACACGAGCTCGTCGTCGATGCGCACCCAGCCCTCGCGCGGGCCGTACCGCGCGGGGTGCAGCACGTCGAGCGTGTAGTGCCCGCCGCCGGCGGAGACGCCGTGGTGGTACACCGCTGTCAGCGCATCGCGTTGTGAGCACAAGAAAGAGGGAGGAGAGGGAGACGCACCGCCAAAGAGCTTATACCGCACGGGTTTGCGCGTCGGGCCCGTCATCACGTCTACCACATGACGTCAGCATCTTCATTTCAGAGCAAGGTGAAGGAAGGAAGGGCGTACCAGCGCCGATCTCGAGCTCCGGCCCAAACGCAATGGGCTTTCCGACCTTGACGACGCCGCCGACGGCCGTGTCGTAGCAGAAGCGCTTGATGTGCAGGACGAGCACGGGCGGGAGCGCCTCGATGAGCACCTGCTGCGAGGCGTCGAGCGCCGCGCCCGGCCGCGCGAGCTGTACCGTTTGCGGGCGCGCGATGAACGCAAGGGCGTCTTCGACTGTGTGGATTTGGTCTCGCTGGAATATGGTCAGTCAGTCGGTGTGACGGAGCAAGGAAGGTCGGGAGAATGAGAGGAAGGGGAGCATGAAGAGAGGATGGATCAGGCACAGACGGTGAGAGTAGGGAGAGGAGACGGGTAAGGATGATGGAAGCAGGAAGGAAGAAGGGCCGGGAGAGCGAGAGAAAAGGGAGCATGGTGATGGGGGAGCGCGGACAGTGAATGGAGGGGAAAGGAAGGAAGGGAGAGGACGGGCACGACACGGAGCGGAGGAAGAAGGGGAAGCGGACGATGTACGTAGCAGGGGGAAGGCAGAACGACGGCGGTGAGGCGCCGGGAGAGGGAGGGGATGGACGTGGAGAGGGAGAGGATACGGAAGGCGGACGGAGGGGATGGTTGGAAGGGCCGGTATAGAGGGAGAGGGAGGAAGACGATGGGCACGGTACGGAGGGGAAAGGAGAGGAAGACGATGGGTAGGGCAGGGAGTACATAGAGGGTCAGAGGAAGGAGGGGCAAGGAATGAATGGGAGAGGAGGCAAGTAGAAGACGCGCTCAATAAAACCCCAAAACGCACCTGGATATCCAACCTTAACGAGCGCCACCCCTCCACGATCACCGAGTCCTTCTGCCCCGGCGCGCGCAGCGTCGAGCGGAACGTCCCGCCGAATATGCGCGTGATCGGCGATTCGGCCGTTTTGATCTGGGGGAGACGTGAGTTAGCGGGTGTATCGGGCAGGTGGGGTGGGGTGGGGAAGGAGCGGGGGAAGGACGGAACGGCGGAAAGGCGGAGAGGACGGAAGAGCAGGAACACGGAGAGGGAGGATGAAGGAAGAACGGGGACGACAACAACACGTCGCGTACGGGACGAAAAAATTGATAAATGAAGGACTTACAGTCCGCGTCACAACCGTCCGGTTCTTCCGTCCCACCTCGAGCCACCCCTCCCCCTCCGCCGGCGCCTCCTCCTCGCGCTCCTCCACCCCCGCTGCCCCCGCTGAGGCGTTGGGAGCAGCGGGAGCCGATGAAGTCGAGGTGGAAGACGAAGAGAGCGCCGCTGCCAGCGCCAACAGCTCCTCCTCGAGCGTATCGAGATAAAACCCCAGAAACTCCTCCGCGTCCTCCTGGTGCCCGCCCTGCGCCAAAGGTCGTCAGCAATCACCGTACCAAGTACAAAGGAACGAGAAAGGAACGGAAGGAAGGGAAGGGAAGGGAAGGCAAAAGAGAGAGAAGGAAAGGAAAGGGACGCGACTCACCCGCATCGAATCAAACCGCTTCTTCTCCTTCAGCGCATCGTACACATACGTCGGGATGAACGCCTCGCCCTCGCCCTCCTCCTCCTCCCGCTCCACCTCCTCCGCGCGCTCCTTCCCCTTCCCGCCCTGCCTCCCACTCCCATTTCCCGCCCCCCGCTCCTTTCCCTTCTCCTTCCGCCCCCCGCCCCCAAACTCCCGCAAAAACTCCCCCGTCGCGCGCACGAGCGCGCCCCCCGCCCCACCCCCGCCCACGCCGCCCTCGCCGAGGAGGGCGTGCAGCCGCAGGACGAGCTGCGCGAACGGCGCGCAGTACACGAGCACCTGCAGCACCGCGTTCGCGAAGCACATGTTGCCCGTGTTGATTAACCCCCTGGGTGTTATCCGCTGCGGCTGCGCGGGCTGACTCGGACTTGGGGTGGGGGTGGGGGTCGGCGCATCGAACGGCGGACCGGCCAGCACACCCAGCACCTCCTTCCTCCTCAGCGCGTCGGCGATCCCGCGCGCGCGCGCCTCGGGCGTCTGCGCGCCGGGGACGGAGAAGCCGACGACGGTCGAAGTCGGGAAGGCGTTCTTCCGCGCGCCCGGTGGTCCGGATGCGGAGGACGAGGACGGGGAGGAACTTGAAGAAGGAGAGGAGGGGGAGGGGGAAGGCGCGCGGAGGAGGGAGGCCCAGGATTTTTTTAGGGGGGCGAGGGCGGGGGCGGGGGCGGGGGCGGGTGGGGATGTGGATGCGGCTGGGGGTGGGGGCGAAGTCGATATCGAGGTAGATGCATCTGAGGCCGCCGTCGCCGCCGAGGCAGGCGGGGGTGTAGACGTAGAAGCGGATGTCGACGCGGGCACAGGGAGCACCTTCGCCGTCCCATCGACAGGCGAGCTCGGCATCGTCGTCGCCGTCGTCGTCGGCGTGCGCGCGTCCGTGTCCGCGTCCGTCGCGTCGGTCACGCTCACGCCCGACGATGGCGTCTCCGTATCCTCCACCCCAGCGTCGTCCCCTTCCCCCGCCTCCGTCAGAGGCCGCGGCTCCTCACTCGTCTCTCGTCGCTCTTCCTCCACATGTCCATCCTCGGTCGCATCTGCCACTCCTTCCACCGTCTCTCCCGCTACTTCTACGTCCAGCCCCTCCTCCCCCTCCTCCCGCTCGCCCACACTTCGCGCCCGCGCGACCACATCCGGCGGCGGCCGCGCCGCGGGCGAGATCATAACGCCGGGCGCGCGCGCGGGGTCCCGCGGGCGGCGCGCGGAGATGACCCACGCGCCGGGCGCGGGCGGCGCGGGCGCGGCGGAGCCCGTTTGGGTGTAGTCGTGCTCGTGCACTGCGGCTTCTTCGTCGTCCTCCGCCGCCGCGACCACGTCCTTCGAGGATGTGGGCTCGGATTCTGCCGAGGATTCGGGCGCGGGCTCGGGGAGGGAGGGAGGGGGTGCGGAGGAAGGCAGCAACGAAGAGGCGGAGGCAGATTCCGGAGGCTGCGAAGGCTCCGTGGGCGGGAGCGCAGGGGATGACGTGGAGGCCGAGGCGGCGAGCGCGGGGAACGCCTTGTGCGCATTTTGGGTGGGGTAGTGCGCCGTGGGCATCATAAGCGTGGGCGAACGTGAGGCGTCCTGCGGTTGTGGCGGCGGCGGGTCCTTGGGCAACGGGGAAAGCGGCTGCTGCTGCTGCTGCTGCTGCTGCCACGCTTGCGGCGGCGGATACGGCGCGTACGCGTACGGCTGCTGCGGATGTGGATGCGGGTACTTTGGCGGCATCGCGTATTGCGCGCCCGGGGGGTACGGCGGGCGGTAGCTGGGGTGGGCTTGCTGCGGGTAGCCGCGGGACGGGGGAAGGTAAGGACCTGCGTGGGCGTTTACTTGGCCTTGTCCGTGTCCGTTCTGGTTATTCCCGTGTCCACCTCCGCGTGCGGGCATCCGCGGGGATGGGGCACCCGGATGGTGGGAGGGTGGGGGCCCGGCGTATTGGTAGGGGGAGGGGTAGCCGTTCGGGCCGGGGCCGGGGCCGTAGGCGTAGCTCTGCGTCGGTGGGGGCGAATGCGGTTGCATGTAGTATGTTGAGGGACCTGGGTGGGGCTGGTAATGACTTGCCATCGCAAGTCTGGATTTGGGATTTGTTTACAAGTTATTTAAGGTGGATATGTTGCGAGACTCACCAGACGATGAAACTTTCTAGTCAGGCACTACGGTGAGTGAAGAACCGTCAAAGGATATCAGCGTCGGTATCGTGTGATACTCACCACGGAGCGAGTCGGAAGCACGGAGCTGAACGCAGATTCAAGCACTTGCGTTGCTTATGGGCCTAGAGACCAGGCAGACACGATACAACGTCCGCTAAGAGCTCCGGAGAAATTGGCAAAATTCGCGCCCAGTCCAGTTTCTTTGGGTACAGAGATCTTTACCGGCCAGGTTCAGAGTAAGAAACACACGTGAACCGAAGAGGAGCCGTTGACGCCAGAGAAAGCCTGAGCAAGTTGGACGGAGACTGCAAGGACGCGGGGACTAGAAGAATCCGGATGATGTGGGTCAGCGGTTTGGCATCAAGGATAGAAATCAACAGAGCCAAATTAGTGGCAACTTGTCGGACCGCTTTTCCGATCAACTCTGCACGCGAGCACCGGTGGCTCAATTTTATAACAAACGACCTCTCGCAGTCAGTATTCGAGGAAAATTTCGGAATGCTACGCCAAGAAAAGATCAAACTCAAAGAAATTTACCTCCAGGCAACCTACGCCAATCACACGACAGACGGCGTCCCGAAGTTTGGGGTTTTCGATGGCCAGCGCCGCAAGCTAGCAGAGACGCTTTCTTCACCCTGAAAATTCTCTCGGCCACACCATTGGCCTCCCGCATCCACGACTTACCCGCGCCAATCCAGCTCCGTGAAATATCAAGAAACGGGCACAGCAGAATAAAAAAAGGCCGAACACCCTTTAGGCCCCGACCCCGAATCGAACGGGTTACCACTGTATCTGAAATACGTACATCAACTACTGAATGTGGGTGCAGACCTCCTGCTACGGGGTGTTCCTACATCGATTCGAATCTGGATCAAGTGGGTAGATTTAATGTTCGACTGAAAGCGCCGACGAGCCTCGCTTCAAATTAAAGCACTTTCGGTCTTCAGTTTATTCAATAATAGAATATTGGATAGTTTCAGCCTGCTGTTGGGGTGTTGATCCAGGCAGTTGACCTCAACAATGTCACGGGCAAAAATACACCCGAGAATATCAATCATGCCCCAACCCGAATCGAACGGGTTCCCACTATATCTGAAATACGTACATCAGCTACTGAGTGTGGGTGCAGACCTCCTGCTACGGGGCATTCCTACATCTATTCGAATCTGGATACGTTCGGTTTAAATTGCCGGTGAGCCTTAACTCTTCAATATTCAATGACACTTCCCGTCTTCCGTTTGTTCAATAATAGAATACTGGCTAGTTTCAGGCCATTGGAGTTTGTATCCAGGGACATTCATTGGTGTCCGATCTGCGTAAATTGTCAAAGAAAAAAGAAAAAACACATATTCCAAATGGATGCCCCGACCCCGAATCGAACGGGTTCCCACTGTATCTGAAATGAACCCGGCAGCAACTGAGTGTGGGTGCAGACCTCCTGCTACGCGGTGTTCCTACATTGATTCGAATCTGGATCAAGTGGGCAAGTTGAATGTTCAACATCTTATGTAATGCCCGGCGTGATTGTTCGTCCTTGTCTTCAACCTGAGAATTCCCCCGGCACATATCTCGTATCCACGAGTCACCCCCGCTCATCCGGGGCCAGAGCTCCGTGAAATATCAAGAAACGGGCACAGCGGAAGAAAAAGGCGGAACGCAGACCCTTCACCGGAACGCCCCGGCCCCGCGCCGAATGGGTTCCCACTGTATCTGAGATACTCACTACTGAGTGTGCGTGCAGACCTCTTGCTACCGGGTGTTCCTACATCGATTCAGATCTAGATCAAGTAGGCAAGTTCAATGTTCGACTTTGAATAAATGAATATCGGCGAGCCTCAACTCTTCAATATTCAATGTCACGTTCGGTCTTCCGTTTGGTCAATAGAATACTGGCTAGTTTTAGCCTGCTGTTGGGGTGTTGATCCGGGCAGATTCATTTGACCTCAGCAACGGTCACGGAGAAAAATACACCTAAGAATATTGATTATGCCCCAACCTCGAATCGAACGGGTGCCCACAGACATTTTTGAGCAGATTTTCTAATGAGCATGGGTACAGACCTCCTTCCACAGGGTGTTCCTACATTGATCCCACCCTAGATCAAGTGGGCTGATTTAATGTTCGGTTTAAATCGCCGGTGAGCCTCACCTCTTTAATATTCAGTGACACTTTCGGTCTTCAGTTTGGTCAATAGAATATTGGCTAGTTTGAGCGTGTTGATCCGGGGAGATTCATTTGTCTCCGATCTGCGTAAATTGTCAAAGACAAAAGAAAAAAATGTATGGTCACGACGTATGCCCCGACCCCGAATCGAACGGGTGCCCACTGATATTTTCGACCAGATTTGCTAATGAGCGTGGGTGCAGACCTCCTGCTACGGGGCGCTCCTACATCGTTTCGAATATAGATCAAATGAGCAAGTTGAATGTTCAACATCTTAATGCCCGGCACGATTGTTCGTCCTTGTCTTCGACCTGAGAATTCCCTCGGTCACATATCTCGCATCCACGACTTACCCGAGCTCATTCGGCGCCAGAGCCTCGTGAAATATCGGAAACGGGCACAGCAGAATAAAAAAAAGGCCAAACCAGAACATGTTATGCCCCGACCCCGAATCGAACCGGTGCCCACTGATAGTTTCGAGCAGATCCAATGAGTGTTGGCGCAGACATACGGGGTGTTCCCACATCAATTCGAACCTAGATCAAGTGGGCAAGTTAAATGTTCGGCTGAAAATGCCAGCGAGCCTCGCCACAAATTAAAGCACTTTCGGGACTTCCATTTTTTCAATAATACAATACCAGCTAGTTTGGAGTTTGAATCCACAGTCATTTGTGTTCGATCTGCACAAATTGCCAAAGAAAAAGAAAAACCATATATTCCGGACAAATGCCCCGACCCCGAGTCGAACGGGTGCCCACTGACATTTTCGAGCAGATTTTCTAATGAGCGTGGGTGCAGACCTCCTGCTACGCGGTGTTCCTACATGTATTCAATCGTATACCAAGTAAGCAGGTTTAATGGCCAGCGAGCCTTAACTCTTCAGTATTCAATGTCACTTTCGATCTTCCGTTTGTTCAATAATAGAATATCAGCTAGTTGCAGGCCGTTGCAGTTTGTATCCAGGGACATTCATTGGTGTCCGATCTGCGTAAATCGTCAAAGAAAAAAAGAACAAATCAATATTCCAGATGGATGCCCCCACCCCGAATCAAAATGGATGCCCACTAATCTGCTGACGTCAAGCTATTGCGTGTGGGTGCGGACCTCCTGCTACGGGGCGTTCCTACATCGATTTGAACCTAGATAAAGATAAAGGGGGCAGATTTAATGTTCGACTGAAAACGCCGATGAGCCTCGCCCCAAATCAAAGCACTTCGGTCTTAAGTTTGGTCAATACAATATTGACTAGTTTCAGCCTGTTGCTGGAGTTTGGATCCAGGCAGATTCATTGGTTTTCGGTCTGCATAAATTGACAAAGAATAAACATTTGTCGTGAAATGCATCGCAGGGGGCTTCCCAGTCAACGCTAAGTATATGGATCTCCGGGGTGGGGCGGGGAGTTCCGTCGGTAGGCCGGGGATTTTCCATGTTCATCGCGGTATGGATGGGTTCCAATGTGGCGGTAGAGTAACATCCTAGACTCGTATCCAGTCTGCTACTCCCGTCTGCCACAGTAGCAGACTGGTTACGAGTCTAGTAACATCCTCACCCAATCTAACAACCTGCTTTTTGTCAGTTGACTCTACAGGATGGCTTCCCATATCTTACCACTCCACATGTGATGTCCCACATAGAACACAGTTTGTAGGGCCTGGTAACGGGATGTCTCTATGACCATCTGCTACGGGGCATTCTGACGACGATTAGGACCCGGATCGAGGTCACGAATTTAACATTTATGTACTTAATTTCCACTCAACTGTCCAAACGTTCAAAGATTTTTTTCAGGCGCGCTGATTTGCGGAGCTGGGAAGGAAAAAATTGGTGCCGGGATCCATGACAAGGGGATTACTGTACTATTTCGACCAAGTATTTGGTCACTGGTCACAGCCCTCGCCGAAATGAAGACTTGATAAATATGTCACAGGTCCCAAGCCATTTGGATCGGGGTTCTTGGGCAAAATGGGGTGTTTTGACCCCGGAAAATCCCGAAAAATCGCCCAAAAAGGCAATTCGAATACTTCAAAATCGAATACTTGTGGTCACTGGTCACAGGGGCCGAATACTAGTACAGTAGGATGAGGTGGGTCAGCAGTTTGGCATCAAGGATAGGAATCAATAGAGGCAAAGAGATGTCCATTTGTCGGTCCGAATTTCCGATCAACTCATATCACCGCCCCACATAAGGCCTCACGTTCTTGTGGTTCTTGAGTTCATCGCACGGTACAATTCTCGCGGCCGGGCGTGGAGCTCGAAGCATCGCAGCATATGCTCATCACACCAACAAAAGTGAATGTTCGGCTCAGCTGAACATGTTGCTGAAAATGAGGATTTAGGCTTCAAAAAAAACTGGTTGGAAAATGAACTTGAAAAGCACAAATTCAGCAAAGCTGAGTAAGTGACCCAAATGAAGAGATTCAGCAGTACTTTCTGCTGTGTGGAATGTATGCATTTCAGCAACACATTTTGGATTGTTGAAAGTGAGGCCTGAATCAATGCATCCGGCAGAAAATTCAGCCTGATCGAAAGTAGCAATTTGGGTGCTGCTGAAGCTGTAGTGGAAAGAAGTGGTTTGGGCAACACTTTCAGCCATGCTGAAAGAATGTGATACAACGTGGCCAAAACTATGGCCAAAAACACTTGTTTCGGGTCCAGCCGAAATAACAGCTGAAAGTTGTTGTTTAGGCAGGAGCCAAAAGTGCAGCTGAAAGTGACACTTTCAGGGCAGCTGAAAATAAGTGGCCGCTGGCGGCAGTTGGCAGCCGCCAACTGTGGCAGTGCAGCGGCCGCCAGTGAGCAGCAATGCAACATACCAATAATTATACTATAAAAAGTATAATTTTATGGCACCTATCATTAAGTGGGAGATTTGAGATGTATGAGTGCATAGATATAAGCTGGAAACACTCATTTCATTGCAGGGGCAGCTAAGAGAGTGGATAATTATTAGTATGTTGCATTGCTGCCAAATTGCTGCTCAGCGGCCGCTGCACTGCCACAGTTGGCGGCTGCCAACTGCCGCCAGCGGCCACTTATTTTCAGCTGCCCCGAAAGTGTCACTTTCAGCTGCACTTTTGGCTCCTGCCTAAACAACAACTTTCAGCTGTTATTTCGGCTGGACCCGAAACAAGTGTTTTTGGCCACAGTTTTGGCCACGTTGTATCACATTCTTTCAGCATGGCTGAAAGTGTTGCCCAAACCACTTCTTTCCACTACAGCTTCAGCAGCACCCAAATTGTTACTTTCGGTCAGGCTGAATTTTCTGCCGGATGCATTGATTCAGGCCTCACTTTCAACAATCCAAAATGTGTTGCTGAAATGCATACATTCCACACAGCAGAAAGTACTGCTGAATCTCTTCATTTGGGTCACTTACTCAGCTTTGCTGAATTTGTGCTTTTCAAGTTCATTTTCCAACCAGTTTTTTTTGAAGCCTAAATCCTCATTTTCAGCGACATGTTCAGCTGAGCCGAACATTCACTTTTGTCCGTGTGCATCGAGGCGCTCCCGCCCGTGGAGCGTTTCGGCTACGAGACGGCCGTGTCGGCGGCGGCATCAAGGTCGGGAAACTCGAGATCGGTGCTGGTAAGTCTCCTTCCTTTCCTCTTTCTCCTAGGAATGAAGATGGATCCCGGGGCATGGATGTGACGGGTCCGATGAGTGGGCCCATGTGGTATAAGCTATTTGTCGTGTCGGTACGTCTCCCTCCTGCTTTTCCTTTCTCTGGCCCCATGCTGACCATGAGATGCGCTGACAGTGGCGTACCACCATGCGAATCTACCATGGGCGGATACTACCCGCTCGACGTGCTGCACCCCGCGCGGCAAGGCGCGCGCGAGGGGAGTGCATCGAGGACGAGCTCGTGCTGAACATGCGGCCCGAGGATGTATTTAGCGCGGCGCACGAGCGGGGCAACACGCGGTGTGCGTATTTAGCTAGGCTGATGCACGGATGGGCTATATCAAATTATTGGCGCCAAATTATGCTCCACCGCTTCATATCGGCAGAGGGAATCTACGTTACAGTCTCTCTAGGTGCGCAACAAGTTCTCACACCCGCTTTCGAAACTGACGAATTCCATGTATGTACTCACCCAGCCGGAAAAAATCGATGAGGTGAAATTCGACTTCATTATTTCTTCCTTACTCCTCCCATCACGGGCCGCGAATATCTTTCTCCCACCTGCCTCCCGACCATCTTCTATTGCCGGTCGCCAGATGGGAAGGAACGGGGCAGTGAACCACGTCAACAGCGTTTGGCTTGAAAGCTGTGGCTCGTCCTCTTTTTAGCTGAATTGCTGTAATGCGCATCTGAATAATCCACCACCCCGATCGGTCCAGTTATGCGCTCCTGATTTCTCTGCTTCGGCTTCGTCAGTACGACCTTGTGTTCATGCCCACGGCACATTTGCAGTGTCCACGAGCTCTTTGGCCGCTCTCGTGATCACTTATCTCGTTTGCTTCCAGGGGAATTCCCATGATGTGGTGTGATCCCCAAGAGGTGCGAAAAGGAACGCCAAAAAAGTTCCCGCGAAGTTTTGCGTCGCCACGATGTTCAACTGTCTAAGCGGCCTCGAATCATGCCTCAAACTACCCTGGTATGAACCTCTTTCTATCTGTCTAATAACGAACTGCACACCGTATTCCACTGTCCAAAAATATTGCACAGGGAGAACTCTCATCTCAACAGCTCGACTACCATCCCGTCAAGGCAGTGCACCCATCCGTTGACATTGTGTTCCTGATTTTATTACAACTCCGGCGGAGCTAAGCCTCGTGTAGGGACAATTTGTGGAAATCCAACAACTCTACTTCGGCCACCCTTCTTCCAAGACTCCTCCCGTCGGCCGATCCGATAGAGGGTGCTGGTCCTTCGTGTTAGGCCCTCTCGCGAGCTGGGTCCTCGTCGACGACGAATGAATTGTCTCCAGAAGCACCACCCGAGGCCTATTTGTGCAGTGAATTTTTTAAACAATCCGCCCCACTTTAAACATATTCTTCTAACTGGGGCCTATCAGGATTTGACACTCTTCTCCCGCAACACGATACGGTTACATAACGGCGCTCAATTCCTTCCTGGGTACTTGATGATCGATGACCGTATATAGCATCTTATTGTCTTGCTAAAAACGGGTCTCAACAACAAAGGGTCGGTCCTCCGAGCTCTTATTGCTCTGGAACAAAAGACAGGCATTATAAAAGTGGGTGAAATCCTCTGTTGGGTTCATTGCCTACATTGGCGTTCCACAATCACCGTACACAAACCAAGTGTATTAATATTCTCCGACAGCTCCTACTCGTACAGTGGATGAAGACATGATATTCTCTGGCGCCAAGAATTTTCAAATTACGGGCGGTATTTTCAATATCAAGCCTGCGTACATCTACCCTGAAACTCTTGTCAAGGCCGAAACCTTTGCTGTGGGTCACCGTTGGTGGTGATTGGGGACAAGGTGCTCATATACGCTCTAGGGCAACCGTAATATCGATCCAGGCAGTTTTAAATCCGGTCTCCACCCGATGAGGTGCGTCTCAGTTGATTTTCCATTCCACCTCTCCCTCTTATTTCTTATTAGCAGTGGAAACACTAAAAAGGTGGAAGACCTTGAAGCGCGACTTCGACAGGTGGAGACCGTTGTCGAGACCGTGGCTGAGACTATACGCGGAGACAGTGAGCGTCACTACAATGCTTATATCCCCCCTCCGAGGTAGGTCCATGGATATATCGTTGCTGTACCTGATTCTTGCGTGCGCAGCGACCAATCAGTTCCGAACAAGAGGCGCAAAGGAACAGATGCTGCTCAGGACCGAGTGCTCAATAAAACGTATGTGCGGACGGCTTTCCCCGCACGAGAAGAACGAGAGGTCCTCGCGAAAACCCTGGGCATGTCGCAGAGAAGTGTCCAGAAGTGGTGTGTCTCCCGCTTAGGCCCAAATTCAAACTGACGACCGGTGGTACAGGTTCAAGAAGAAACGCCGCGCATCCGTTACTGATGTACGGAACCGTAATTCTTCGGGCACCATCGCGTCCTCGCCTCCGAACTTGAGCAGACATGTCTGATCCTCCGCGTGGCAACACTTCGTCCACAGCTGGCCCGCGGCCAACATCTCATGTTAGTAGCTTTCATTTCCTGTCCCCTTCACACGACTTGCATTGGGCCAGATCACGTATACATGCCACTACTTGACCTCGTACATACTATCTGAGCTTCTCCCGTCCGCATCCAATTAACCGTGTTCGAACTTCGGATTCGGCTCGGAGGAGAGCTTTTCGTGTCGGGAAAGTGAACATTTTTATTTCTTTTCTCTTTGGGGCCTCGAAAAAAAATAAAGGTTAATCTGCGTCGATGTATGCCCAAGAAAGAGTGCGCAAAAAGTAACTTATGCAAACTAACTTTAACTTTCCGAGCCCCTTCGGCATCCTTGCCGTAAGTTAACTTAGAGTTTTCCCACGCGTGGTGAAACCAACTTACTTATTTGAAACTCCGCTTACGGTTCCCGTCCTTCTCACAATAAGTTGTTTGTACTCTCATTTGAATGTGCAGAGGTCCTCAAAATGCAATTCGGATTGTATATCTCTGCACTCACACATTGGCAATCTATTCCCTTTCCGCGTAGGTACGGCCTAGGCTTGATCTGGATGCTGCCATGCCCCCAGTGACGAGAACACAAGTAGATGGGCAGGTCTACTTTGAAGGAGAATTGGCGCAGCACCTCTCGGTTAACCGAAACATTATTATTGCAACTTTTCACTCACGGGGGTAATAGGAGTATAATTTGACGTTCACGAGACACTTATGGAATGTAGTGATTTATCAGGGATGCCCTGAAAAAAGAAGGATCGAAAGATCTGTCGTGTCTACGGCACAGGTACCAAATTCGGCTCCTTCCTTTTCTCAGCTTTCTTTGACAAACGAGACGGTGGGCTATTCGTGGTTCTGACATCTGGCTTTCTGGGATGTGGATTCACTGTCCTTGGTTCCCTCTGATCCCTCAAAGAAAATGCGGCACGAATGGTAGTCTCCGGGTGTCTTTTCTTTCGGATGACGAGGACGGACCCTGTCTAACTACGGCCCTCCAAGATCCGCGGGACTTCTTCAATACAAACGGTGGAATGATACGTTCTTACTTGTCGGATCCCGCGCGGCTACTCTGCGACTCCACAGTTGTCTAGCGCATCCCTGTTTAATATCGGATTGCAAAAAATGTATAAAAGCCCGACCAGTCTATGTCCTTTTTCACCAGCAAGCTTTCTCACAAAGCCTTTACATCCCTCTCACAAATCCTCTCACAATATGTTCATCTCGCTCTCCCTCGCCACCGTCGCCCTCGCGGTGCTCTTGACCAGCGTCGGCGCGATTCCCAAGTAAGTTACCCCTCGGAACCTATCCTCGACGGCCATCTGGGGACCCCTGCGCATTCTGTCCACTCTTTCCCATCATGTCGAGCAACGCGGGATGAAATACCTCGCCGTCTGCCGCATGTAGGACAGGTCAACATAGACCTTGGGGCTCAGTACAGTGCTGAGCCGACCAAGCTATGGAAGCTAGATCCCATTAATACGGGGTTACTACTCGACGAAGCGGCCTATCCGACGTTCGCGCCCGTTTAGAAGCCTGTGGAGAATTTGCTACATGCAGAGTGCATCTCCCTCTTTGTACGAGCCAAAACATTCATTTTGAGCACTGAGACAAGGCGAGCGGACGATATCGGGCGATGCCCGGATAGTCTCCTAATTCTCGGGAGTTCTCGGGAATTTATTGATCCGGATCTTGAATTCCTAGGGATCGACCTATGCGCAGAGCACATTAAGCTACGGGCTCTAACATGTCGGGTTACGATACCTCCTTCCCAGGCACCGACGGCTTTACGGGACTGCATTTCTGGCAACGGAGGGTCTGAATCGAATTGCGACATAGTCTTCAAACGGCAGTTAGCCGCCGATTTTTGCTTCAAATGACTTGCTGTCAACACGTCGCCAGCTCTCTGCTTTATTCCCAACTCCCAGAATGGCTCCTAGCTCAGGACATTTAAGTCTGGATCTTGAATTGCGAGCCGTCGGACCCAATGGAGCTGCTTTGAGACACGGCTTTACCGGATCGGATTTCTCGCGGTCTGTCAGCTGTCAATCTTTGCTTCCCTGGCAGACCGTATACTTGCCTTTGGACTTGACAATATTGCTGCCAACACGATGTCGCCAGCTTCCCAAGTCCCTCAACAGCTCCCAGGTGAACCATCGGATAGACAACAAATCTCTCATCTACCTCTGTGCAATCCATAATGCGTGCGGAGGAAAATATTCTATGTGGTCTTATGCAAATTCTTTGGCAATGACATTGTGATTCTGTCTGATTCCATATACCGAGATCGGACGGCTGTGGATGGATGCAGCAGGAGTCTCTGGCCCTTTTTGACCTTGCACGATCTACGCGTGAATGAGTTATATGGCAAAGTTTGGTGATGACTCTATGCTGTTTCGGTTTCTAGCTGGTTTATTTCCTCGAGGCCCATGCTGTGGAATTTTCGCAGATTCCACACAAACATTATACCCATCTCAACAGTCATCCCGTATCCAAAAGCGGAACAAGTCAATGACAACCTGATCATGTTGATCCTTTCCCGAATTCCAGGCGATGGTTACCCATTTAAGTGGTGCACCAACAATCATGTTTTCATGAGCGCAAGGAAGTCCAACCAGAGGATATTCAGCCTACCACCAGTGGTTCTTCCTATCCTGTGGTGTGGGGGATCTTGACCGTCAACACCTGGTTCTTTTCAGTCCACATAAATGTCCTTGCAAGGCCTTACGCCAAAAAGCGTCCAAAACAATGCTTGCTGTCCTTTTCACATAAACTGGTCAAATGTCCATACACCTTCAACAGATCTTGCTTGCTATCAGGTGCTGCTGTATATTGCAGTCGTCACCCCACGGATATGGCACTACCCAAGTATGGTTGTTGTACCTGCGCATCCCAAGATCATGACCAGCCTATTATTACTTGGGAACCACAACCTGAGCATTGAATGTCTCCATCCTACTCATTACAGGACAGCAGTTCCATGCCAGCACAGGTTGATTCTGTCTGGGGGCTATTGAAGATGAGGTACACAGTTGATTTCCACGAAGCTCATCTGACATGTCCTCGGAATCTTTGATAAGACTCCCAGGTAGTTCCCGTAGTTTTTAGGATCCCAGGATAGCTGCTTTTTGCCTGTCTTCATCCGTCATCTCGTGAGATGTCTATGTACTTATACGGTATGTAGGCTACCACAGCGACTTGGCCGTTGACGTCTGTAGCGTACATAGGACGCCATGTACGTCGGTACAGTACCTGCTTGTTCCTGATTGGGACCTCTGCAGTAATACACCCCTCCTCCTCCTCCAACATGTCAAGGGTTAATAGCCTAGAGTTTTTTTTTTTTGAGGGAGGTGAAAAAAACTTGGCTATATGGTCTGATTTTACTTGCGCATCAAAAGCCGTGAGTTCCCATTCTGGATAAGGTAATTCTCAAAAAGGAAGTTTGCTGTTAGAGCTTAGCGGCAGATGCACTGGCAATGAAGGTCATGTTGGACCTAGAGGTCACATATTCATGCATTACGATGGTTTTGCCCTACAAAATATCTGTTACACAGTAAATTTAGGTGTGTGGTTTACCTTTTCAGCTGGCTGATCATGTGGCTGTGCAAACCTTACCACGGCAATAGGGCCACAAACTTTGATTTATCTAGAGGTTCACACTGAAATAAATTAAAATGAATACACAAGGAGATACTCAGATATATGTTTATACTTTCCAGACACTTTACAGGACCTGAATATGTGTGATGGGTACAGTACTGCAGATGTGGCGGAAGAATGACTCCCGGCTTTTGATCTGCAACTAAATCTAGACTAGCTGATGTAGGGTTTTCCCCGAAAAATCTGTTGTGTCGTTGGGCCAGATATGAACTATTACACTATTACTATAAATTGCAAGTTGAACTAGGGCCTTGTGTCAATAGCTGAGTGTGCCCCTTCGTGCACACAATATTGTTCCAGGGTAAGGCTCTCGCCGTGCAATATATTTATTGGACTGGCATCTTATGCTCTGGCCTTTCAGCAAGGATTTTTGACAGAGAATGGGAGTTCAACCAATGATTGTCACCAATTCCTGTTCCTTCCAAAACTAGTTCATATTTTTTGAATTGTGCATAAAAGCCAAATAAGACACCTACATGTATGTGCATCTACTCTGAACTCGACATATACCTGCCGAAGTGCGATAAAATCTGAGTAATTTGGCCATTTTAGGAAATTCAGGAATGCCACAGTCAAGACCTCTGTTTCTGTGGTTCTAGTATATTACATCACTTGAGTAGAGGCTCCACTGGCCTCCCTCAGTCTGAAATGAAATATCCATAGAAATGAGTCTAAATGGCTCAAGTTTGCAATAAGTTTAAAACAAGTAAAGGGCCAGAAAGTAACGTACAAGTAACTTATTTTTAACTTTTATGTTACTTACCCTGATGAATTAACTTGCCCTGCTATAAGGACCATAAAGTTAGTTTTCGCATGGCAAGTTAGTTTTCATAAGTTACTTTTGTTGGCACCCAGGGGTTAAGAAATTATTTACGTGAATTGGAAATGCTAATAGCTTCAAAAGAAGGTAAGTATAAAGATTTTTTATCTTTACATGAAAATTTAAAACTTAAAGAAAATTGGGAGGGTAATGTGTGTGGGTGTTGGGATTACCCGTTGTTAGCATACAAGACATGACGCGTGCCGCCTCTTTCTCTTCACCACGACCGAAGGTCGTGGTCTCACTTCCCTTTATGCTTGTTCCCATTTATCCACGCGTCTTTTATCCTGATCCTCTTTGTCTATCTTCGCAGTATATATACCTCACGAGACGCAGTGTAGACTCACGCGTCTCACACTGCGCTCGCAGGTAAGCTCTTATCTCATTATTTCACTACGCGTCTCACACTGCGCTCGCAGTCTTATTAGCTCTTTGTCGTCGCACACGATATTTGACTATTTCCTGCTCCAAGTCGTCGGACCTTCGGAGCATTCTCTTTCATCACGTCTACTTCCGTACCTTACCGCGTCAACGGAAAGTTTGCGAAGCTGCCCAGCGCTCAGTCTCCCCCGTTCAACACTGCTCAGCGAGCACTCGACCGCGATTCTCCGTGTCCACCGCCACTCCCTACCCTCGCGCCGCCACCGGCCCTTATTGCAGAGCCACTCGTGATGGCTGACGAAACTCTCGTGCCCGGCGCCAGTCCTCCCGCATTGAGCACTGCCGAGACCCTCGCGCTCTTGACCAGCCAGATGGCGCAGCTCTTCACCATGCTTCAGCCCCCGGTACCCGCTGGCCCTCTGGTGCCTCCCGCGCAGGCGGAGCTTCCACCTTTGGTGGTGCAGGCTGCACCAACACAATTCCAACCCCCCCTCGTACCTGTCAACTCGCCCGCAGGTGCGTCGCCTTCCCTCCGATCCCTCTTCCCCGATATCGAGTCGGCATGCATCACGGCGGTGATTACCCACGAGCTCAAAGCCTCGGACCTCTACAAACTTGACACGCAGGTCAAAGACTCCGAACCGACGTACAACCTCAGTGCCACGGGCGCTTTTGAGATGAACAACTCGAAGCACAAGACCTACAAGAATTTTAATTCTGTTGCCTTCCCCCTCCACGCCTACTTTGCCATCCTCACAGCGCACCCCCCGAATCGATCGGCATTGACGGTATACTTCTACCGCTACCTCACGCATATCGCCACACTCGCTACCGAGTACGAGTGGCCCGCCGTTTTTGAATACCACACCCTGTTTTTCAATCGGCGCTGCGGCGACATGCTGGCTGGTTCTTATGACGGCTGGGGCAGCTCTGACATAGGGCTTCTCAGCTCCTACGTTTACCCCCATCGCAAAGCCATCAGCGTGGCGCCCGCTAAAGCTTCCAAGCGACCGGCGGCTGTTGGCACGGACCCTTTCCGCAATTATAACTTCGGCAAGTGTGTCTCCCCATGCAATTATGGTCGAACCCATGTCTGCTCTGCTCCTGGTTGCGGGAAGGAGCACCCGCTCACTCAGCACCCCAAATAGGGCTCCGGCCAGACGAGGGTTATCCCTTCCTCGTCACTTTCGCTACCTTGTCTCGGCCGCCCCGCAGACGTCCATTCCATCACCGGTTCCCTCGCAATGGCTTCTCCAATGCCACTTCCCCACGCCCTCTCATTTCCGGAGCAGGCGCTCCCGCCCCTCCGTCCTAATACCGACACGCGGATTAACACCGCCCCTGCCGACGCTTCCCTCCTCCCCTCCGTATCCTCCGTACTCAACGAGGACGCATGGGCTTTTTACCTATGCGACTATCCCGACAAAAAAATTGTATCTGCTTTAATTCATATTATTCGTCATGGTGCAAACCTCGTGTTCACGGGTGATAAGTCTTCCAACCAATCGTGCACGAATCTCAAGTCCGCCTTCGATTCACCTGCATCCACCGCCGCTCTGTCCGCAGACATCGCCGCGCAAGTCGCCAACAGGCGGACTGCCGGTCCGTTTTTCAAACCGCCGTTTGAGAATTTCCGTTGCTCGCCTCTGGGTGCAGTAACTCGCAAGCGTTCCATGAAGGTTCGCCGTATCCACCACCTCTCGTGGCCGCGCAGTGGATCCGTCAATGCTGGCATCCCCGACGCGGAAGCCTCTATAAAATACGACATGATTGACCGCGCAATCAGTGATATTTTATCAGCCGGTCGCGGCTCTCTCCTCATTAAGCTTGACCTCGAGTCCGCTTTCAGACACATCCCCGTCCGCCCCACAGACTGGCATCTGTTCGGTTTCACTTGGGAGGATAAGTTCTACCATGACGTCGTACTTGGCTTCGGATGCCGATCCGTGCCATACATTTTCAACCTCTTCGCAGAGGCTCTGCACTGGATACTTCAGCGCAATCTCCCGGCGCTGATCGGCCATTACCTTGACGACTTTCTCAAGATATTCGCACCGAATTTACCGTTAGAGAAAGTTCAGCAGGCCCTCGAATGGGCGCTCGCTCTCGGTGATCAGCTCGGTCTTCATTTCCAGCCGCTAAAAATCTTCGGGCCCACCACGATGCTCGAGTACCTCGGCATCGAGTTTGACACGGAAACTCTCGAAGCTCGCCTCACACCCGAAAAGCTCGCTTACCTTAAAGAACTTCTCTTTGACTGGTCTCACCGCACCCACGCAACCCTTCGCGACGTCGAGGAATTCACCGGATTCCTGCAATTCGCTTCACAAGTGATCCCGCTCTCATGTGCTTTTCTCCGCGGTCTCTACGACTTCGAAAGCGAGTTCACAACCTCGTTTTCCTGCCGCCGTATCTCCAAGGCTGCTCGCCGTGACATCACATGGTGGGCCACTTTCGCGATGGAGTGGAACGGAATCCACTTCTTCTCACCTCAACGGCCGACTCTCCATATCTACACGGACGCCAGCGGCTCCAAGGGTCTGGGGGGACACTTTGGAGCCAATTGGTTCGCCGTTAGATGCCCGTGCCGTTACCGCAAGCAGCACATCCAAGTCAAGGAGATGCTTGCCATAGTGCACGCGATTCTTTGTTGGGGCACAGAATTTGCTGGCATGCACATCGTTTTCCACGTTGACAACCAGGCCGTTCACGATGGCATTTCCAACTTTTCCATCAAGTCGCCGCCGACGATGGAACTGCTCCGCCAATTTCTGGTGCTTGCATGCCGCCTCGATTTTACATTTTCCTCTGTTTGGTTATCATCTAAAGCCAATGCGATCGCTGACGCTGCCTCTCGTTTTTCTTTTGCACGCTGAAGTAGGGGCAGGGAGCCGGTCTGCGGTTCGGGAAATAGGTCGGTGATCCGGAGTTGGTAGAGTAGATTTTGAAACTAAAAATGCTGGGATGGCCTCGGGACGTAGAGTATAAAAATGGCGGCGAAGGAGAGTACGGGTAGAGTGGCGTGGGAGCGTAAAAAGAGTGCAGTCGTCTGGGGGCGAAAACGAGGTTGTTGATGGCTAAGGAGCCCACTGGCGGCTTTCCGGAGTCGGATGGTCGAGATTCTCCACTGAATCTCTGGGCACTTGCCCTGCACTGGCCGCGAAGATGGTAGTACGAGTGAGAAAATTGGTTGTTGGTCCCTATTTACTAACAAACATATGATGTAAGTAAAATAGGGGTGAATGGGAAGAGTGCAAAGAAAATCTAAATAAAATGTGGTTTCCACATGTCGGCCATCCTCCCCTGCCACAACGCATGTTCCAAATCGCACCCTACCTCGACCCGCAGCCTTCCTCGAAGCTCCTCAGAACTGGTGGTACGAGCAGCATCCAGCCTACCCCAAGACCGTCTCATTTTATTTATGGCCTGGGCTCGCGCAAGGGACCCGAAAAACCTACTCTTTGCCAAGCTTCACAGCTTATACAACCCCGACGGCGCCCTCCTTCCCGCTACCCAGCCTGCCATCATGTGCTGGATTGCCAGTCTCGGAGGTAAAGTCCAGCCCAAGACTATTAAAAACTACCTCTCCCATGTCCGCTCCCTCCATGTCGACGCTGATCTCCCGTTTTCGGTCACCGAGTCTCCAATCGTCCAACGCCTCATCCGCGGCATCAAACGCTTCCACGGCGAGAAAGATCGAAAGCCAGTTCAACCCATCACCCGCTCCATTCTCCTCGCCATCCTCGCCCAGCTCCGTCCCGGTATTATCCCCGGACACACCACCCTTTACGCCATGTATTGCCTCGCATACGCGGGGCTGCTCCGCTCCGGCGAGATCACCGCTGGCTCTGGGAAATCAGGTGCCAGTCTTAACCTCACCCGTGATGCCGGCCGATTTTTCCCTGACTTCGAAAACTGCACTCACATTGTTCTCACCCTCCCCGGCTCCAAAACCGACCCATTTCGCAAGGGCGTCTCTCTAACCATCGCCACCGCTCCTGGCCATGCGTCGTGCCCCGTTGCTGCCATTAAACGACTTTTCCTCGAATTTCCGCGCCCGGGTTCGGCACCCTTGTTCGAAGGACTCGACGGCAAGCCCGTACATTACAAGGTTTTCGTCGCCGGCATCCGCACTGCCCTCGCTGCCGCCGGGATAGATCCTTCGGGTTTCGCTGGCCACAGCTTCCGCCGCGGCGCTGCTTCTGAAGCCGCCGCTGCCGAGTATAGCGACTACGAGATCCAGCTTCTCGGCCGCTGGCAGAGCGACTCTTATAAACTCTACATCGAAAACTCCCCTTCCAGAATTCTATATCTATCCTACCAACTCCACCTGGCTCATCCTCATTCCGTTCCTTTCGAACCTCCGGCTCTTCGCAACTACACTTCCCTGGCTTGAGTCTGATCCACGCGATCAGCTCGAGAACTTTTGGACCCAATATTCATTTGATCCCAAACACAACTCGCCCTCTTCTCCTCTTCTTCTTCCGGCGTCTCGCGACGAAGCTAACAATTATTTGAATTAGATAATGATAAAATTAATACAATTCTGGTGCCACCAAAAGTAACTTATGGAAACTAAATTACCCTGCGAAAACTAACTTTACGGTACTTATGGCGGGCCAAGTTACTTCAGCACGGAAAGTAACATAAAAGTTAAAAATAAGTTACTTGTACGTTACTTTACTTCGGTTAACTTATGGCTAACTTGAGGCATTTGAAGTCATTTATCGCAACATTTGTAACTGAAAGAGATCCAGGAAGCTCTATTCCATTGATTCGACATGATGGAACCACAGAAACAGAGGTCTTGGTATCACTTTCCACAAATTTCCCAAAACAGTCAAGTTAGTGACCGGGCCTCGAACTTGAGCTGATAAAGGGCTGGTATCACTATGGGACCAACGCAGTATGAATTTCAACCAAATGTAGGATGAAAAACAACTCTCAACCTATTATAGGCTGACCTTAGGTTGATTTTATTCAACCTATTTTTTAGGTTGACTTGTATCCTTTGGATATCATCCTATCGATGAGTGATATTCCGTCGTCTGGCTCCGCGGGTAATATCAACCTATAATAGGTTGACTTTGAATCGATGAGCCTGAACGGCTTGAAATAAAGACCTGTATCAGTGATAGCATTTACAAGAGATCCCCCTCCTAATTTTCGTTCGTTCTCTTCAAATTTCAGTTTCTTGCGGTCAAAAATGCCGGAATTGAACGTAAATTCGCTAAGTCGATTCTATCTCGGATCATCGATGGCATCAAGATCACATGCGATGGCGTGCTCGGTTGATCAACTACGTTCTTTTCTCTCTTCCCCCCACCTTCTCTCACCCATTACCCGCCGCCATTTGGCCTCAAGCTTTGCTAGATACCCTCAAGACCTTCAAAACTTCCAAGACCTTCAAGTTATTCCTCAAGTCTGCAGCTCCAAACCTCGCAAATTCCATTCAAGCATCCCTCCGCACACGTACTGTAGCTGTTACCGCAGGATACTTATGAGGCTCACACGGGAACTGGATCTGGCGCTTGTAGTGTTTTGTTTGCTCCGCCCCTCTTAGGTCTCTGTCTCTTGTTCTTTGTCCTACTGACCGCTGGCCCGCTCTGCAACATGTGACTTCCATGTGGTATCTCAAATCGTTGTCTCGTCTCTTGGCAATCATTGTTCAACGATCAGCACCCGTCGGGTCCATTGGGCCTTAATC
The DNA here is from genome assembly GCA_029448575.1 of Mycena maculata. Classification (NCBI taxonomy): domain Eukaryota; kingdom Fungi; phylum Basidiomycota; class Agaricomycetes; order Agaricales; family Mycenaceae; genus Mycena; species Mycena maculata. Next base: position 83,783 of record JARJLG010000127.1, read on the forward strand.
CGAGGTGCGAAGTTGTTTTGACCGACCCGCATGTGCTGATTAGTGTTTATACGGACACTGAGGTTGTTGCGACAACGGTTGGGTGCGTGGGTGCGGAGCGACAAGAAGCAGCCGAATTCGTAGAGGGCCTGCACGCTCTCTCCTACCCTCTTCTTGCCTCCCTTCCCTCCGTTATCACAACCCCCATTCCCGCCGCACAGCCTGTGCTCCCTAAGTGGTTCACTAGCATCGCTGACGCTCTGCGCTCTGCGTATGGAGTCGCCACTGCCACGCTGTTGAACGACGGCGAGTGGGACACGAAGCATCCCCCGTGCTCCCTGTTGTTACCCGCAGCCACCACTCCATCCCGTGGGCTTTGCATCATCAACCGCACACCGCCGTTCAATGCCAACGCAGCCCTCGGGCCTGTAAGTCATGGACGTGGACGATTCGTATATACAATGTTCCCTAAATACATCAATATATCTTCTCGTTTTTATCATCCAACACTCTTGTGGTTTTCAGCAGTATTTAGGATGAAGCTGTACTATACTATAGTAGGTTGATAATCATGCAGAAAAGCTGATGGGACGATAGATTGAAAGTGACGGTTTTAGAGGTGATTTCATCCTATAAGAGGTAACCTACGACCGCCTACATTTCATCCTAAAGTCGGTGAAATTCATCCTATATATCGCTGAATATTATCCTGCTACTGGTTGAACCTTAGGTTGGTTTTCAACCTTCACGGCCCTCCTAGAGTATAAAGTGTATACAAATATGTGGTGGTATTATCCCACATTGGAGTCACATTTCCAGAATTATGACCAAGTATTGGAATGAATTGGAACCAATGACAGGGATGAATTAAATATCCATTTGTGCCAAACCAATGTCAGTGGTAAGGCCATTACAGGGTCCAATTTGATGGCTTTTATCCCTAATATCAAAGGCATTCTTCATCTTGAGCTTTCCCAGCATCCCTCACACACTGACTGGAGAATACAGACAGAGAATTTTGCAAAATTGGGCCAACAGTCATCCAGAAGACCAAATTGTTTTCAGGCCCTTCCAGACTGAGTTATCAATAGAGGACAACATCCTAGAGTAGGTAAAATGCACCTTTTAATTGGGAAAAAGCTTGCAGTCACCCCACGGGCATTAACTTGAACGGGCGGCTAATCTGGCAGCACACCAACAAAAGTGAATGTTCAGCTCGGCTGAACATGTTGCCGAAAACGATGATTTAGGCCTCAAAAAAAAAACTGGGCCGAAAATGCACTTGAAAAGAACACATTCAGGGAAGCTTAATAACTTGCCTAAATAAAGGAATTCAGTAACACATTCAGCCGGGCCGACTGTGGTCATTTTGGCCGCAAATTTTGAGTGCTTGAAAGTGAGACTGAAAAACATTTAATGAGCCGCAAATTCAGACTGCCTGCAAACAACAATGTCGGTGTGGCCGTAACTGCAGCCAAAAGCAATGCTTTCGGCCAAACATTGAGCTATCCCGAAAGAATGACATTCAGCACGTCCAAGATCACGGCCGAAAACAGTTGTTTCGGCTGCAGTTGGAATAGCAGCTGAAAGTTGCGAGTTGGCGGCAGCTAACTGTGGCAGTGCAACAGCCACTGAGCAGCAATGCAATATACTAATAATTGGGTTATAAAGATTATAATTGTATGGCACTTATCCCACCGATAAAAAGCAGGGGTAGTTTGGCACCATTGAGATCGAGGTTGTGTGGCCTGGTGCTGCAGTGTGGTCGAATAAATGTTTTGCACATATGAATGTTTCCCAAATTTCTTTCCCCCAATTTGTTTCATTTCATTTTTTTTTTGCCCTCAAGAATATCTTGTTTGTTTTTTCGACCAATAGCTTTGGTCATGCAATGTAAAAAAATCCCCAATTTCCCAGTCAGAGGCTACGGCTGCTGAGTGGTAGCTGCACTGCCACAGTTGGCAGCCACCAACAGCCACCAGCGGCTGCTTATTTTTGGTTGCCCCTAAAGTGTTACTTTCAGCTGCACTTTCGGTTCTGGCCGAAATAACACCTTTTGGCTGCTATTTCGGCTGGACCCAAAACAACTTCTTTCGGCTCCGATCTCGGCCGCGCCGAATGTGATTCTTTCGGCTACAGTTTTGGCAACACTGAAATTGTTGTTTTCAGGCAGTCTGAATGTGTGGCCCATTAAATGTTTTTCAGTCTCACTTTTAAACACTAAAAATTTGCTGCCGAAATGACCATATTAAGCCCAGCCAAACGTCCTGCTGAATTCCTTTATTTCGGCACCTTATTAAGCTTCCCTGAATCTGTTCTTTTCAAGTGCATTTTCAGGCCAGTTTTTTTTTGAAGCCTAAATCCTCATTTTTGACAACATGTTTGGCTGAGCTGAACATTCACTTTTGCCGGTGTGCAGAGATTGATGCCATGTGATGGCATAAGTTACTTGTTCTGATCTAACTTGGTGGCTCAAGTTAACGTGAAGTAACTTCAAGTTCCTATAAGTAAAGTTAATTTCTACTCATTTTTTCCTTTGAACTTGTGAGACAAATCATTTACTCGTTGAAAGGGTTGCTCAGGTTCAATGGTCTAAATATGCAACTGCCAAAATCCCCCCTATTGAACGACTGAGTTACACCTAACTCACAAAGTGAGATTAAGCACGACTAAACTGACAATAGACAGACTCCAACACCACACACTCCCTTAATGACCATGATGTACTGATGAGATTCGGGTCTTTTTGGACACAAGTATAGGTCCAAGGAAACCACGAGTAAACATATTTGTCACGAAAGTATTCAATTCCCGTTCCCCCAAGGATGGCTAAGTCTCAACTAGCTTTCTCGAAGTGGTGTTCAAGACACAACCTGAATTTATTGGTTGGTTCCCAATGTGGATTTAAGTGTCCCAACTATGCAAAGATAACGGCTGTGAACCGGCTTGGTTTTGTGGACTATTAATCCGGTGGGCTGTTTAGACCCAGTTGTTTGGCTCACACCTTATTCCGACAATGATTGGCTCATGCCTCAAACTTGCTGGCTCGCGCCCCATAACTATGGCTCACGCCCCGTAACAATGGCTGGCACCTCAAACTTGCTGGATCGTGCCCCGTAACTATGGCTCACACCTCAAACAAAGTCTTATTCCAAAACCACACTTAAATTCCAAGGCTATTTGACAGCCAAAGAGTCAAGCCCAAACGTCGACCCGTGCGCAAGGGCTTTATTGCTCCTCACTCTCTGGGTCTAGTTCAGTGCTGTCCTCCCTGGTTCTGCCCTCCTTATATACTGTACAGAAACTGTTACATATGCGTGATTACTAGGCTTTAGGTATTCTACTTAATTAATTAGCCTGTGATCGGTAACAGCTGTGTGCGCCCTGGCATTCCTAGCCTCCTAAATGTTTGTATAATGACTCCTTCAACCCCTCATGGATTAGGGGTTTATATGTTCAAATATCCCCTAAACAGGGTAATTGGCCCATATCTTCCTCTGTTGTGTGTGCCCCGACTTCTAGTATTGCTAGTTGGATAGTATAGGTTATTCCCTTTCCAACGATACCCCAGATGTCCTTAATCGACATCCAGGAACACATAGTACGTGCTTAGTCCCGGTCTGCGGCTTATCGGGTGATCGCGTCCTCACGGACCTGGTGTTTTAAAATAGCAATATTGAGTCTAGGCCTTGATCCTGTGACTTGTCGCGTCGCGTTGGATAAGCCAAAGTTGTGTAATCAACTCAGCATTTCCTCCCGAATAAGGTTCCCAGTGTCCCAATAGATGTCAGAGGTGGATATTATGGTAGTGAGCATTGTGGTTGCCTTCCCACGTATAGAGAGTGTTTCAGGACTTTGATATTTGGGCTTCAAGCCTTAATCCAGATCTGACCCCCAGTGATCCAAGGGTGCCGTCTCCTGGAATAAGCCATAGGCACCAGTGTTTAGGATGATAATGCAATATGGCTCTTGGTTGCAGGTTTGGAGCTCACGCTGACCACTGGATGAGCGCAGAATAGCATGCATTCATAAAATTTGAGGTTTCACAAATTTCATGGCTTATCATCGTGAAGGTGTTAGTCATCACAACTCTCGTAGAGGAGTCATATCCCGTATGTGGGACACAGAGCCAAATCATCACTCATGGGCCAACCAGAATCAAATCCATGTGTCTAGACTTACACATTCACAGTTTCTCGAACATACCCGGATCTACGTGGTAATTTATATCTATACTATAAACATGACAGATCGTTGAGGGTTTGTCTTTCCAGGGTATCTGCATTCCTAAATGACTTCTGGTGAATATTCATGCTGCTGTGCCAATTATCCTTCAAATTAGGCCAGTCCAGGACATAAAGGGCCATTCACCTGTGTGATATGTCCTTGGCTCTCATCACTGGGGGTGTGACAACATTCAGATCAAAGCGGGGCCATGCCTCTGCGGAAACACGAAAATCGGCACGGATGCCGAGGGGGCAAGTAAAGTTAAAGTTAGTTCACATAAGTAACTTTTTGCACACTCGCCATTGTGCTATCATTTTCTGATTTCTCCGCCGCTGGTTTGGCTACTTTCAGAACACTTATCAACAAAGTTGAGAGGCAAAGTCTTTTCACTGATTGAATGAACACATTTTGTCTCTTTCCGTTATCTTACAATCCCACCTATGGAGGCCAGATGGCCCACAAAATTTGGCAGAGGCAAGCGAGTGAGTGGTAGTGCCCCCAGTTATTTAAAAGAGCGGGCTCAGCAAAACTTATACCTTTCTACTTGGTCCAACACAATTCTGAGGATGCAGAACACACCTATTTATACCTATTAGCAACTATCCTTCTGAACATTGAAGTGAAAAGGCGTGAAAATACAAGAGTAAAGATTCACGGGAAAATCTGGAACACACCGGAATTTTGATAGTGCAATGGTTCAACTGATCGCTTGGGATAGGCCCAGACTCATGACAGGGTTCTCGGAACAGGATTCATGAGAAGTAGTAGTACACAAGACTAGAAAGGAGATCATGCAATCAGACTACCTAAACAACAATTATGTGAGTCCGTATTGTTGACCTTGAGCCAAACTCCATCTTATAAGACATCTACCACAGACTCTGTGGCAATGGATAGGGCATCCATGGACGGGAGAGGCACAACAATTTTGGCCAAATGTCCATGTTCCTTGTGATCTTCAGTGAGCCTCGCATCAATTTGAGTGACATTCTTTGCCTGACAGGACCTCTCGAACAGCGGGGAAGCTTCTGACCAAAGTGCCTTTGCTCTGATCAAATCCCCATGCTGTTTAGCTAAATCACCCAGATATAGCATGCATTCAGCCATGCTGCGATGAACACCCATAGTTGTGAAACCCTCTAAGGCTACAGCAAAGACACTCTCTGCTGTTACATCCTCTCCTTCTTTCAAGAATACACATCCCAAACAAGAAAGGGCCTTGTGAAAACCTAATTTGTTCTGTGATTTTCTGGCAAATGCCAAGTAAACTATTGTGTACCTGGATGTCCAATTAAAATCTGTCGGACCCCATCGGTTGATATCTGCCATTGTCTCGAGGCACCACAAGGAAATTCCCGCATCTGTCGCCCATGACCATTTCAGGCACTGCTGAAACCTGGCCCTTGCAGCTGACACCTCTCCTTCCCTCAAGTGTAGCTCAGCAAGCGCGGTGTCACAGTAATACACCCCATTCGGATAGTCTACACTTGCATACAGTGTCTTTGCTTTGTGTAGATTGGGAAGGATATCCTCTCCTCGCTGCCCAATTATGATATCAATCTGTGTCATATTCAACAGTGCAAGTGCATGTGTAAATATATCTTGGTCTGCTGAGATATTCTCAGCAATCTGTGCATGAATTAGTCTGGCTGAGGCATATTCTGATTTTGCAAAATATACATCTGCCTCAACGCTCATGATGAGGTGATTGTAAAACCCTTTAGACATGCCACAGAGGTCCAGAAGCTCCCGCCCTCGGCGTAGAAGGAGCACACTGCATGTGTAGTCACCAAGATTGCTGCAGCACATGCCTTCTATGCATAGAGCCTGTGCCTCCTCATATAGATTTGCACTCAACTCGGCCAGCTTTTGTGCCTCACTGGCGAGTTTTCGTCCAATTATATATTCACCCATTCCCCACTTGATGTAGCCAAGTTGAACCAAAATTTGTGCCTGCTCCTTGGGTTTCCCCGCTAATTTTGCTAATTTAAGACCCGTGTCCAGGAATTCCAGCCCTTTGGGCCTATCATTTGCACGGAACGCATAGTAGTATCCAGCTGCAACATAGAACTGAGCTATACGGTAGGTATTAGACCATAATCATAAGAGCACTATCAATTAACTCACATTCCAGACCTGGGTCAGTCAGATGTTGAAAGATGGAAGTTGCATTCGCAATGAGGGTTTCAGGGTTGCCCATTGATTGAGAAGGAGATGTTGAACTCAAAACTTCTGTAATAAATTCGACTTCCAACTTGTGATCCCGAGGATGAGGGAACACATCTGGGATCCGCTCCATTAGTGAGCACCAGCCATACCCACTGACTCGGCTGAAATTGTTGAGAGAAATAATGCATTTTATAGTATTTGGCAGAGTGGCATTCTGTGGATGTAGCCCTCGCAATAGTACCTGGTATAGATTGGACAAATTCGACGATATTTGAGTGACCTCATTTACTGCTTGATGGGAGCCTCGATATTTGTGATACAAATCCAAAAGTGTATGCAAATAGTTCTGGACAGGCTCAACCAGGGATGGTGTAGCTGGATGGAAACGATGCATGTGCTCTCGAATGGGTACAAGTGACTTTAGTCGTTTCTTGTTATCAATAAATGCTAGGGAGGTGCCCAGTAAGACAGATTTGCATGTCAGCACATCCGGGACAGGCAAGTTGATCTGGAGGAGCTCAATGTCGGACAATCCATCTGGCAGAATTGAGAGAAGGCTTAATAAAGCCTTGGCACCAGGAAGGGAGATGAGTCGGGGACTTGAAAGTGAAATGCTGATGGATGTGTCTAGATTGGATCGTTTATCAGATCCTGTTGAGAGGGATGTAGTCTTTTCAGCCTCCCAGCGAGATAGAACACTGAAATAGCCATCGTAATTGACCAAATGTGCAATGAGATCAACTGCTAGTGGCACGTTGTCAGTGAGATGGAGGAGTTGATCCATCTCTGCCATCTTCTCAACATCATCTGTGATTTCTGTAAACATTTCTCTAGCGGCCTCAATGGACAAGGGTTCCAAGGGCGGTAGGAATGGCCGTGTCCATTTGATCTTGGTGGGTCTTTCTGTCCCTCGCATAGTAATCTATAAATAATCACCAAATGTAGTTGCACAAATGACAGCAGGCTCACAATCAATGCCAGATGTTTTATGTCAGTAAGAAGAGACAGAAACTCTTCAATGCCTCTACGAGATGTCAGCGGCTCCCAACTTGTTTCCAAGTTATCCAAGATCAACAAGGTAGTTGCTTTTCCAGAAAGGTTTCGTATCACTGGGCCAGTGACATCCTTTCCGGGGTTGAGACCGAGATAGGAACCGATAAGGGCAGCAATTTCAATGCTGGTGGTAGCTGAATCACAAGGCACAAAGAAAGAATGCTGATATTTGACAGTGACGTCAGGATGGTGCAATACAGCTCTTGCTAGGCTGGTTTTTCCGATCCCCCCTGGCCCTAGAATTGCAATGTTTGCAGGTCCCTGGCAAAGCAACTGGACAATTTCCTTGAGTTCTGACTCGCGCCCACAGAATATCTTAGGCTTTGCTGGTAGCATGGAAATCGAATCGAGACTAAGAGATAACTTCTCAAGATGTTTGCAGCAAACACAGTGTGTATTAGCATACCTTGGGTGAGATTCATTGAGTGTCCGGTACATCTGGGATGAGAACAGCTTAGAGTAACTCAAGATCAAAAGAAAATTCACCCACGGAAGAAGCTGTGTCTGATGCTGCCCCATCCGAAAGGCTCGCGATAATTTCGAGCAGTTGCTCATGCATACTTTCTGCCTGGCTTTGTATCTTGCTAACATTTGTCAAAATTGTGCCATCGGATTCAATCTAATCAGCACCAAGCTCTAGATGACCTACATCATTTGAATAGTACAGCACTCACTCTGAACACTTCAAGAGCATGCTGCACCCCTGCATGGCAATCTTTGAGCAGGCCGGTCATTTCACCTTGGCGGAAAAACATCCTGATTCGGTTCTCTTGCTGAGCTTCAACAAATGTATATATCTTGTGGATCGTCCTAGGAAATTCGTCATTCATATCCAGATTCAGCGGATTAAACTCACTCCATGAATTCCCCAAGATGATACAGCGTGGCTGGTGGGAGGGTTCCCACAGTTTCTGACTTTATGTGAGCCGCAGCGATGCCATTGAGCACTTGATATATGAGTCCCATGAGGTGGATGCATTCCTCCTGGTTCTTCTTCACGTTCTGGACACGAAGTCAAAACACGGCTGTGCGAAGAATGTTTCTCTTACCTGGACCGCGGTGATCAAAGACAGAGTTGTGCTTGAAATTGCCGGCACGAAAGGGCTTCCAAAGGCATCGTGGAGATCAGTCAGGAGCGACACTGCCGATTCCAAACCACCGAGGATATTCTTCAGGTGAATATCAGGTACAGTGTGCTTAGGGGGCATGTTAACGATGGCGAAAGGTCTGAATAGCCTTGTCCGCTATTTATCTCACCGGTTCTCCTTCGGGTCTGACGTGACATCTGATGCGTGGAGACCGGTCAGGGTCTCAGACGGACACGGTGATCTGGACAAGGATCTGGAAACCCACTTGGCAAATCGAGGCTCTGTTACAACGTCATGCCTTCGGCGACATTTATACGTGGCGCTTGATAAGGCCAGATCCCATTAGAAAAAGTCCGTGGAGTCAGGCCAATGGGGTCGTCAGACATTTCATGAGTACGAATTCGTACCTAGCCGACTATAGGAAAGCGCGGAGGATCCGCCCGCTATCCATGCACGGGAGATATGCCATAAGGTCGGAGATACTCAACTGTCAAGATACCGCGAGTCAGCGACGTCCGATCACGGCAAGCGCATAAATTGATAGCTCCAATGCTTCGAGGTGGAGGCAAAAGAACGCCAACGGACATCAAGTCCGAGCCAGCTTCATCCTTATATTGACAGAATATCCAAGGAGAGAACCATGATACATGTTCCTCGTGACTATCTCCTCAGCAGCTTGTCCTAGCTTGTCAATGCATCCGGGGTCTTTCCAACGCGACGAGATGAGTGCAGAAAGCATTCCACCCCCATCCCAGCGACGGGAAAGCCGAGACCGGCGGGCGCTCCCCATCCAATCGACACTTAAGCGCACGGAGAACGGTGCCGATGACGCCGGTGCGAGTGCGTCCTAATCGGCGGGGGCCTGGGGAATTGTCGATCAGGAGAAGGAGGACAGGACGAGAAGATATGAAATCCAAGCCGACGGACGAGCGGTTCGTGGGTCGTTGAAGCGGAGAACGCGGAGGAGACGAGCGAAGGTGGCGGTCACGAGTGGCTCGAGGTCCGCGCGCTCGTGGAAGGTAGGGACGATGGGGGAAGGGTGTGCTGTGCGGAGAGGTAGGATCGAGTCTGAGTAGGGACGGAGACTGCGAGGACACGGAGACTATTATCAATGACCGGGTACCGGGCCACCGTAGGATTCATCGCTAGTTCTTGAAGGCCATACTGTCCCTGTACAATCGACTGTGTGGTGGAATGAAGGCAGGTATCCTGCGAATGGTTCAAGACCATTTCCACGAATTTAGATGGGGTGTTGATTGACCGGTGAATTTCTTTCCGCCGGTACCCCCAACAGATGCAAATACTAGCTAGCGGGCCACCCGTCAAATTGAGTTTCGCAAGCCCAAACTGGCGGCCGATTTGTTCAGGAATGATACAGGGAAGTACTAGGGAGGATTTGGTGTAGTTGCCCCCCACATAGAAGCGATGAGATGGCCAAAAAAATATGCCTGAGATGGCAGCGGAACCGGCGGAATTGCAGATCCCGGACTACCCAGGCGCCTCGTCAGGATCAGCAGCTGTGGTGGCCCCAAATCAGAGACATATCGTTTTAAATGAAGCATTCTGGCATACCAGGACCCCCACCCTCATTCCGGGATGTCTCTAGCTCCCAAAGAAAATTCAAATGATTCGGGCACCGAATTTGGGTGGTTTGGGATAAAGGACAGCAGTGAGAAGGATATTGAAGGAAGAAAAAGTAGGAGGACACACCAAGCTGTATTATGCCCAATTTCAAAAACCCTTGCCAAATCCCAGACCCATAGCGTGGATGGGTCGCGCGCTGGGGACGTGGCCAGCCTGGGGCACTCCGGATTGAAGCCGAGGTGTATCTGCGCCATAGTAAGAGTGTGCGCTGTGAATGGCCCCCATATTCTATCAGGAATTGAAGGTCTGCATTGTGCGAGTAGAATGAGGCCAGGAAGTTGTCGAAATACGAAGAACTGGCAGAGAAAGAGCGAGGGGGAGAAGAAAACAGCAAGAAAACGGCGGTCGGAGCCCTTCGGCCGATAGTGCACGTGCCATAACTTTTGACCCGAACATCACTTTCGGTTGAAAAACGGTATGAACCGTCATTGAAGGTCCCATTCCATCCCCAAATTCCAAACTCGAACATTTCAGGAGGTCCTGTCTCAATAGCGGCCAAGTGGCCCACTACCTAGTGTGGCCCACTAGCCAGTCGCAGATAATAGATGAATCGATGGGTTTGGCATCAAGGACATGATTAGTCTACTAACACCAAATAAATGTCCACGTCGCGGTCCGATTCTCCGATTAACTCGGACCTAACCGAGCACCTTTAATGGTTCCAATTTTTTACTTTGGCCTTCCTCTGTGACAGTAGACCTCTAACTGGGAGCATATTTGAAGAAAAATTTTCAAGACCTCGAAACTTCAAAGAAATGCAACTCCACCCAAACTCCGCCGGTCACACGATAAATGGCGTCCCGAAATATGAGCGGTGTTCAGACCCGCAGCAAAGCAGAAGCATTGAATGAAGTATGAAGAGAACACGTCGGAGGTGGACTCTGTCAACACCTCAACATTTCTCCAACTTCACGGGCAAAAAAAGATGTCGACGATTTATGCCACATGCCCCGACCCCGAGTCGAACGGGTACCCACTGACCCAATGTCCTCAGCCATTTCTTTAATGGGTGTGGGTGCAGACCTGCTGGGGCGTTCTTATGCGTATTTCATCCTGTATGAAATGGCATCGATTTCGTCTCGAGACAGCGAATCACGGTTCTCACTTCGAGCATTGGAATTCAGCCCGGACAATCAGTTTCAAGTACTACGAGCTACGTGGATTCCCCCTCCCGCTCCGGGGGTCTATGCGAGCGGTTTGGCCTTTGCGACATAACCGAGAGCATATTTGAAGAGATATGTCCAGACCTCAAATCTTCAAAGAAATTCAACTCCTGCCACTCACACGATAGATGGCGTCCCGAAATATGAGCGGTGTTCAGACCCACAGCCGAACGGAAGCATGGAGAGAACGAGTGAGAATTTCTCCAACTTCACGAGCAAAAAAAGAATACGGAAGGTTCATGCCACATGCCCCGACCCCGAATCGAACGGGTGTCTACTGATCCGCCAGCATAAAACTATTGAGTGGGGGTGCGGCCCCCTGCTACGGGGCGTTTACATTGGTAGTCAACCCTGGATGAAGTTTCCAGTTTAATGCAGTGTTCTACTTGGAATCAAGGCGAACCTCAACTCGCATGAAAATACGTCCGGGTCTTCCGTGTCTTCAATAATAGACTGGATAGTCACAGACTGTTGGGATCGTAGTCGATGTTTGATCCTGGGAGATTATTCGGTGTTTAAGCCGTGTGGGTTACCAAGGAAACAGACAAGCCAAGAAAAAAAAAAAGGAAAAAAAAGGAAAAAGACATGCAACAACATTCCCAAGACCGTGTATCCGAGAACTGGTACATATACTTTCGGAAAGAATGCGGGTGCAGACCTCCGACCGGTATTCGAATCTAGACCAAGAACGATTTAGCTTTCAACCTTCCAACGCCCGGGCCATTTGTTCTATGCCAGCGAGCCACCCGGGACCCTTTCTTCAACCTGAGATTTCACTCGGCCACACCATTTCCTTCCCTGCCGAGGCTCCGGGAAATATCAAGAAGCAGACACAGAAAATGACGAGCGCAATTTGATGACGCCCCTCCCCCGAATCGAATGGGTGCTCACTGATATGTTGTATCCCGGCATCAGCTATGGAGTGTCGGTGCAGACCTCCCGCTACAGGGTGTTCCCATGAATATTAGGAGCTGCATAAAGTGGGCAGGTTTGAATATTTGACCTCGAACCCAGGCTCGACTGTTCACGGTTATTTTGCCGGCAAGTTTTCCGTTTCTTCAATAATGGAATACTCACCAGTTGCAAGCTGTTGGAGTTGTAGTTTGTGTTGGTCGATGCAAGTTATTCCGTGTTCGATCTGCGTAGATCATCAGAGAAAAACGGAAAAAAAAAATGAAATCAAAACAGCATAGGGCCTCGAATCGAACGGGTGTCCACCTACATCTATTCGAATCTAGATCAAGAACTTAACGTTAAATCTTTCAATGCCCGGCTCAATTATTTGGGGCCAGCGGAGACCTTTCTTCATCGTGAGAATTCTCTCGGCCACACCATTTCCTCCTTCCCACATCCACAATTTCCCCGTGTCGATGCCGTGAAATATCAAGAAACGGACACAACAAAAGAAAAAACGCCGAGCACGATTGTCCACGCCCCGCACCCGAATCGAACGGGTGCCCACTGATATGTTCTTGAACGCCTACTTTGATGATTGTGGGTGCAGACCTGCTACGGGGCGTGCGAAAGAGGATCTGGAGCTGCAGAAAGTTGAAAGTTTAGCGCTCGACTTTGAATCCAAGCGAACTTCATCTCAAAATGAAAACATCTTCGTGGAATAGGACGTGGCATTACGACTGGGTTCAAATTCCCTCTACCCGCGAGGAAGAACTCGGGATAATCACATCGTCTCGCTGCTACAGGGTAAACCCATGTCGTCACAGTCTTATTCCTCGGTCCTTGGTGAATGGTTTTGCGTGTAGTTCACAAAGTGGAGCTAAAATAAATGCAAGGGAACTCATCCCGACCGAATAAACCCGGTATCTGTAGGCGGGTAATATTGGCTGGACGGAAACACAGTACATGACGCGCGGAGACCACTCTGCACATGTAGATGCATTTGAAAGAACTGTCGTAAGTCTTCGAGCGGCGGATCTGACAACAACGCTGCGACAGTTGAGACCATATCAACCATACAATCAATGCATGCCCCGGTTCAAGTACTCGATAATGCACCAGACCCTCGGGCACAAAATTGGCCGCCGAAGCGCCTGCATAGACTGGGGGATAGCTAAGTAATGAATGGCGGTCAGGATTTCTACCTCAAGATAATTATTTCCGCTCACATGGTCAGATTGATTCCTCAGACCAAAACACTAATTCCTGCTTGATCTGCATTTCCCGAAGCTGCGCGCGGGCGCCGGGATGGAACAGCATGTTTGGCCCCACGCCCGATTCCTCGCGCTATCCCAGCGCTCCTCGTTCCTCACCCACCTATACTCCTATCTGACGTCCATATCACCAAGGCGCAGCTCCTCAGGTGCTTATCCGCCCTCCACTGATTGGAGAGTCTGGAAAACTCGGACCACCTCCGCGTCCGCAGTCACGGGGTCAACTCCATTCTGATCACCGACACCCTCCTCCGGGCGTTGACGCGGCATCTCGATCACCAACCCCCCGCGCTCATTCCGCAGCTCAACTGGTCGCGTTCCCAGTTTGACGCCGGGGTGTATCTGGACCTCGTACGCTTGCGCATCCAGTCTAGACGCACGGCCGAAAGCCCGTTCACGGTGGCGACCGCACCGCAGCCGGTGGATCGCTAGCCTACACGTGCTGTTGAATCCCGAGAAATTCGTACCTGGCGAAAGGTGCTGCAACGGGTTTGAGATGAGTTTTTTCCGAGTTAGAATTTGGCAATGTAATAGAAACAAGTTTAGTTGCGGAACAACGGAGTCTGCTGGAGGCCGGGGGGACATCGAAGGCAGACCGCAGAGGTCTAAAATCGGAGAGTAGTCTGAGTTTTCAGGCGGCTACGGAACACCCACGCGGACGTAAGACATTGATTGTCCGCGGAGAGGCTTGAAATCATACATGTCTCTGCCGAGATGAAGGGATTTTCCGCCGAGTGTTGGGGAGCCGAGGACGGGGCAGCAGGGAGACTGTCTGCCTCGGAATCGTGAGTGGGCAGCGTGAAAGCAGCGTGAGATCAAGAGCTTCGTTGCACGTCTCACTCTCTCCCACTCCCTGTTGGCCGGGTGTCCCGGGCGAATCCATACACACCCCGTATCCAATTCCCGCACCCATGCTACGGTACACCTTGAATACAACGGGACCATTCCCCCCCGAGGGACAACAGTAAAATTGATGCGGACGTGCAAAGAGTATCGATGACTGGAGTGGCCAGGTTAGATTCAGTAACCCATTTCAGAAATACATGCCTATGCACCCATATATCAGAACACCCCCGGGAAAATCCGGTATGGGACACGCTCCGCCCACGCCTCCCACTCCGGTCCAAACCGCTCGCGCAACATCCGATCTTCTTTACGTATGCGCGCACCCAATGCGGAGGACGCGACGCTGAGACCTACGCCCCATGTCGGTACAACCTTGTAAACCCACGGCTCTCCCGGCGTGACGAGCCCCGAGCACTCGACAAGCCAAGAGCCCGGGGAAAGGTGGCAAAGAGCGACCCCCACACCTGCGAGCACTGCACCCGTATAGCTTGGATGGCGGACGATGGAGTACAGCCCCGTTGTGATTAGCTTGTGGTTTTCGCGAATGCTGAGCTGGAACGTAAAGAGCGTGCGCAGGCGACGGTAGCAGTACAGTCGGATAATTGTTCCCCCCAGGTTGAGTGCCCAGCCCATGAGAAAGACGGGAGTAATTTTGAGGTACGCGGAGCTACCTGTACGGTCAAGGGATTCCAGAATGGCCGTTGAAGCAGCGAAAGACGGGGAGGCGCATGCGGCAATGACAGCGATTTCAGCGAGGCCACAGGCCCAGAATCCAGCCTGGTATTTTGGGACATTTCAGTGCGGGGAAGGCTCACAGATAGGAGTGGCTACACGAAATAATCGATGCGCGAGCCGACCGACCTTCAGGACCAGTGGCAACCAGCGTGGCGCTAGTCGCTCGGTGCCCTGAGGCGGGAGCTGTTCAGCCTGTGAAGGCGGAGGATTCGGAGGGGTCATGGTGATGTGGATTCCCACAGTCGCGGCGAGCAGGAAGGGAATCCTGAGGACCGACATGGTGGCGGGAAGAACGCAGGGCGCACGTCTGATGGGATCAACGGAACGATCACGTGTGTGTGTGTGTGTGTTGCGTAAGGACGTCAAGCTAAGTAATCCCACATCTGATACGCGCATCGCACGCCTGCGCCCGTTCGCAGAGAGATCAAGGCCGTCGACGAGGCAGACATGCAGATTTTCTCGGAGCAGCTGAACAAGGCACGTGCCGAGGCCGCGGTAACCTCTCTCTAAACACGCGGCCACGATTACCCCGTTCTGCAGGTGAGTAATGCAGGCTCTAGTTATGCGACGCTGCTCGAGGAGGGCGGGTGGGTGCAAGCAAGCGCGTTTTTATTTTCGTAATCGTAGATCTGATACGCTCCGCAAACAATTCAATATCAATTTCTTCGGGGTCATGGACGTCGCGCAGGTGAGCCTCCAGGACTTTGAAGCTCGTATACTTGGTGGCATTCACATTCCTCTGTGGGCTCAATTACCTGACTCAATGATTGCTTCTATCCACATTAGTTTGACTTGTTTCCTTTGGAGATCTCCACGAGGACCGTAAGTAGATGTAGATGCAAAGAAAATTTAATCCTATTATTAAATATATTCGAACTAACAAGCCATTTCCATTCGCCCCCCACCTGTATAACTGAGCAAGTGTCTCAGCCTGATTTCTACGTGGATGATAAAATTCTCGGGTGGAGATGTGATTAGGGCAGCCAAATGTTGCCTGAGCAAACCAACACCCTGTTCGGGATCCCAATTACGGTCCATTTAGCTATATCAACACCCTCCGGACAGACCTGGATCCTCCGATGCCGGTCCGTCCCGGAGCATCATACGTTGTGCAAGTCATACGTCTTTAGGTGCTACGGACGCTGGTTGGTATCTGGCAATCTGTTGTCAATGGGATTCAAGTCTGTCACTGGTTGAACATTTCACATTTTTGAGTGAAAAAATTGATAAAAAATGTCGTTCAATTTATAGCCATTTTTCACTGAAAAAAGAAGTGAAAAATTTAAAACATTTTCACCACTTTTTTGACTTGAAATCAAAGTGAAAAATGTGAAACAAATTTTGGGATGTTGTTAAGATGTTTCTTTTGCATTTTTTGACTGAACTCAAGGTGAAAATGATGGTGAAAAAATCAAAAGTTTTTTCACTAATTTTTTCAGCAGAAATCAAAGTGAAAAATGTGAAACAAAGTTGGTCATATTGTTAAGATGTTTGTTTCACATTTTTGACTGAAACTCAAGGTGAAAAATGCGAAATATCACTTGTTGAACATTTCAATTTTTTGAGTGAAAAAATTCATAAAAATGTTATTCAATTTATTGGCATTTTTTCACCGAAAAAAGAAGTGAAAAATTCAAAACATTTTTCACCACTTTTTGAGTTGAAATCAAAGTGAAAAATGTGAAATAAAGTTTGTGATGTTGCAAAGATGTTTCTTTTGCATTTTTTGACTGAACTCACGGTGAAAATGAAGGTGAAAAAATCAAAAGTTTTTTCACTAACTTTTTTTGTTACATGCATGCAAAATGTGTGTAATCATGTATATATAGTCTGCAGCCTATGACAGGATTAACCTGTCATAGTGGCCTTTTGGCTCAGTTGGTAACAGTGTTAGCTCGCAGGCATGTTACATAACATTTTTACCAGAAATCAAAGTGAAAAATGTGAAACAAAGTTGGTCATATTGTCGAGATGTTTGTTTCACATTTTTTGACTGAAACTCTAGGTGAAAAATGCGAAACATCACTAGTTGAACATTTCAAATTTTTGAGTGAAAAAATTGATAAAAATGTCATTCAATTTATTGGCATTTTTTCACTGCAAAAAAGAAGTGAAAATTTTAAAACATTTTTCACCACTTTTGTGAGTTGAAATCAAGGTGAAAAATGTGAAACAAACCTCATGTTTTTCTTAGAACTAGTGATACCATTAATTCATACACATTTCAAGGTAAAAACAAAGGTGGAAAAATGAACAGTTTTTTGACCAGTTGTTTCACTAGAAATAGAAGCAAAAAATGCAAAACAAACAGTGGGGGCAAAAGCTAACTCACCCAGAATTCACATGTGTTTCACTCATGTGTTCCGAAGGTGGTTGGCAGCCTGATATCACAGTCCATCAATTGTTCTTTGCCAGACAAAATACACACAAAGAATAGACAAAGGACAGACAAAGGAGCTTGGAAATCCTGTGGCCCTTTGTCCTTTGTCCTGTGTCCTTTGTCCTTTGTCCTTTGTCCTTTGTCCTTTGTCCTTTGTCCTTTGTCCTTTGTCCTTTGTCCTTTGTCCGTCCTTTGTCTATTGTCTGCCTTTCACTGGTGAAGCAATCCAAGTTTTTTTGATGGAAAAATTGGTAAAAAATTCAAAATCTGTTTAGTACATTGTATTTTGGGTCCCAGTGGCATTTTAGGTGCATCTCAGGTCCCTGCATCTATTTCTGGTGTGCTTGGGCCCATGCCACCCACCGTTCCCTCACGGATTTAAAATCCGACCTAAAAATCAAGCAAAATGACTGTTTTAATCAGTACTTGGCCCGCGGTGAGTCCAATCCCAGACGGATTTTGTGGCCCAGCGGCATTTTAAATGCATTTCAGGTCCCTGCATCCATTTCTGGTGTGCTTGGGCGTATGTCGTCTGCCGTTCCCTCACGGATTTAAAATCCGAAAAATCACCCTTTATTGTTGTTTTAATGAGTACTTGGCCCGCGGTGAGTCCAATCCCAGACGGATTTTGCGGCCCAGCGGCATTTTAGGTGCATTTCAGGTCCCTGCATCCATTTCTGGTGTGCTTGGGCCCATGGCGTCTGCCGTTCCCTCACGGATTTAAAATCCGAAAAATCACCCTTTATTGTTGTTTTAATGAGTACTTGGCCCACGGTGAGTCCAATCCCAGACGGATTTTGTGGCCCAGCGGCATTTTAGGTGCATTTCAGGTCTCTGAATCCATTTCTGGTGTGCTTGGGCCCATGTCGTCTGCCGTTCCCTCACGGATTTAAAATCCGAAAAATCACTCTTTATTGTTGTTTTAATGAGTACTTGGCCCACGGTGAGTCCAATCCCAGACGGATTTTGTGGCCCAGCGGCATTTTAGGTGCATTTCAGGGTCCCTGCATCCATTTCTGGTGTGCTTGGGCGTATGTCGTCTGCCGTTCCCTCACGGATTTGAAATCCGGAAAATCACCCTTTATTGTTGTTTTAATGAGTACTTGGCCCGCGGTGAGTCCAATCCCAGACAGATTTTGCGGCCCAGCGGCATTTTACCTGCATTTCAGGTCCTGCATCCATTTCTGGTGTGCTTGGGCGTATGTCGTCTGCTGTTCCCTCACGGATTTAAAATCCGACCTAAAAATCAAGCAAAATGACTGTTTTAATCAGTACTTGGCCCGCGGTGAGTCCAATCCCAGACGGATTTTGCGGCCCAGCGGCATTTTAGGTGCATTTCAGGTCCCTGCATCCATTTCTGGTGTGCTTGGGCCCATGTCGTCTGCCGTTCCCTCACGGATTTAAAATCCGAACTAAAAATCAAGCAAAATGGCCGTTTTAATCAGTACTGGACCTGAAATGCACCTAAAATGCCGCTGGGCCCCAAAATCCGTCTGGGATTGGACTCACCGCGGGCCAAGTACTGATTAAAACAGCCATTTTGCTTGATTTTTAGGTCGGATTTTAAATCCGTGAGGGAACGGCAGATCAAAATCCGTCTGGCATTGGACTCACCGCAGGCCAAGCACTGATTAAAACAGCCATTTTGCTTGATTTTTAGGTCGGATTTTAAATCCGTGAGGGAACGGCAGACGACATGGACCCAAGCACACCAGAAATGGATGCAGGGACCTGAAATGCATTTAAAATGCCGCTGGGCCACAAAATCCGTCTGGCATTGGACTCACCGCGCGCCAAGTACTCATTAAAACAGCAATAAAGGGTGATTTTTCGGATTTTAAATCCGTGAGGGAACGGCAGACGCCATGGGCCCAAGCACACCAGAAATGGATGCAGGGACCTGAAATGCACCTAAAATGCCGCTGGGCCGCAAAATCCGTCTGGGATTGGACTCACCGCGGGCCAAGTACTCATTAAAACAACAATAAAGGGTGATTTTTCGGATTTTAAATCCGTGAGGGAACGGCAGACGACATACGCCCAAGCACACCAGAAATGGATGCAGGGACCTGAAATGCATTTAAAATGCCGCTGGGCCACAAAATCCGTCTGGGATTGGACTCACCGCGGGCCAAGTACTGATTAAAACAGTCATTTTGCTTGATTTTTAGGTCGGATTTTAAATCCGTGAGGGAACGGTGGGTGGCATGGGCCCAAGCACACCAGAAATAGATGCAGGGACCTGAGATGCACCTAAAATGCCACTGGGACCCAAAATACAATGTACTAAACAGATTTTGAATTTTTTACCAATTTTTCCATCAAAAAAACTTGAATTGCTTCACCAGTGAAAGGCAGACAATAGACAAAGGACGGACAAAGGACAAAGGACAAAGGACAAAGGACAAAGGACAAAGGACAAAGGACAAAGGACAAAGGACAAAGGACAAAGGACAAAGGACAAAGGACAAAGGACAAAGGACAAAGGACACAGGACAAAGGACAAAGGACA
This sequence comes from Mycena maculata, assembly GCA_029448575.1. Lineage (NCBI taxonomy): Eukaryota > Fungi > Basidiomycota > Agaricomycetes > Agaricales > Mycenaceae > Mycena > Mycena maculata. The sequence continues at coordinate 103,747 of JARJLG010000127.1, forward strand.
AAGGGCCACAGGATTTCCAAGCTCCTTTGTCTGTCCTTTGTCTATTCTTTGTGTGTATTTTGTCTGGCAAAGAACAATTGATGGACTGTGATATCAGCTTTGTTTAGCTGCCAACCACCTTCGGAACACATGAGTGAAACACATGTGAATTCTGGGTGAGTTAGCTTTTGCCCCCACTGTTTGTTTTGCATTTTTTGCTTCTATTTCTAGTGAAACAACTGGTCAAAAAACTGTTCATTTTTCCACCTTTGTTTTTACCTTGAAATGTGTAGGAATTAACGGTATTACTAGTTCGAAGAAAAACATGAGGTTTGTTTCACATTTTTCACTTTGATTTCAACTCACAAAAGTGGTGAAAAATGTTTTAAAATTTTCACTTCTTTTTGCAGTGAAAAAATGCCAATAAATTGAATGACATTTTTATCAATTTTTTCACTCAAAAATTTGAAATGTTCAACCAGTGATGTTTCGCATTTTTCACCTAGAGTTTCAGTCAAAAAATGTGAAACAAACATCTTAACAATATGACCAACTTTGTTTCGCATTTTTCACTTTGATTTCTGGTGAAAAAATTAGTGAAAAAACTTTTGATTTTTTCACCTTCATTTTCACCTTGAGTTCAGTCAAAAAATGCAAAAGAAACATCTTAACAACATCCCAAAATTTGTTTCACATTTTTCACTTTGATTTCAAGTCAAAAAAGTGGTGAAAATGTTTTAAATTTTTCACTTCTTTTTTCAGTGAAAAATGGCTATAAATTGAACGACATTTTTTATCAATTTTTTCACTCAAAAATGTGAAATGTTCAACCAGTGTGTGTCAAAATCTTGAGGTCTGGATATTCATTGCACCAAAGGGGACAGTACCCTCAAAGCACATTGTAGCCATGGCCATTGTCAAATTATCATGCAATGTCTTGGTCAATGTCTGAGTTCTCCTTCCAAGAAGGACTGCCCTCAGGGCACACTTAAGCTGTTGTTATCTTGAGTCTTTGACTCAATATCTGAATTTCCTTGCATGACTCTGGGTACACTGTAGCAGTGATCCTTTGAGGTCTTGGAATTTGAATGTTGCATAAATAGACCGCCCTCCGCGTGCACTGTAGCTGTTACATCAGTAACTTCGCAATTTACTTGTGGGCTTGTGGCCCTTTTCGCTTGTGCTCAAAAAAAAAAAAGTCACCAAAATCATGTCTAGATACCAACGCACACACTCAGGTTTTTTTTTTTTTTTTTTGGCCGACTTGTGGGTTTTGGACATAGCTTGCGGTCTTGCCGGCTTGTACAAGTTTGTACAAGCACCGGCAAGTAAGTTGTTAAAAGGCCGATGTAGAAGGTCTCTGAGTCAATGTATCATGTCTTAATTTCCCCACATACAAGAGGTGACTGCCCTCTGGGCATACCAGCCATCAGTTATCATATACATGAAATGAAATCTTTGAATTTCAATGTGAATTTTCCTTGAAAGAAGGGACTGCCTCTGGGTGCACTGTAGCTGTAATAGCTGTCACCTCGCTTTAGCTAGGTCCCACTGCCCTTTAATTCTGCACCCGAGACTTGCCAGTAACAAAGTAGAACAAACACCCTTCATAGCCGTGACCAAATAGCTCAAAACATTTCAGTGAAGCAAATCGGTGAAATGCACCTGTCTGCCAGGAACAAACATGTCAAAACAATACAGTGAAGCAAAGCGTTGAAATGCACCTGTCTGCCAGGAACGAACATGTCAAAACAATACAGTGAAGCAAAACGTTGAAATGCACCTGTCTGCCAGGAACAAACATATCAAAACACCAACGTGGGCCATATTGGTCATACTTGCTCTCACATGGAAAGTTACTACTGTACTATTTCGATCAATTCGGATGTCACGGGTCACAGACCCCAAAATTTTCGAAAATTTTCGAGCATGTCACAGGTCACCGAGGGGATTTTCGAATGTTCAAAACCGGTCACAAAATCCATGAAAATGGCTGAAAAATCGAATTTTTTGCGTGCGCGATGCAGGGGCACTGCGGCCTCCCACGAAATGCCAAGTTTGGCTGTCTAGGGACCATGGGGGCCACACAGGTATGTCCTAGTACCTCCCATTAGTGCACCTGGAGCTTGTTTCGGTCCTCTCAACGCTATATCCCTCATGCGGCACAGATTATTGTGGATGCTGATTCCCACCATCCTAATCTCATCTGAGCCATGTTTTGCTACCCATCTTGTTGCAGGTATGTGGCTTCTGACTACATGGGATATTGCATATATGCCATATCAACTATTCTTGGGCAATACAGCCACCGGATTGCACGTCCACAGTTTATTGGCCAACTACCTAGTTCTTTGCCTTTGTTGGGTAGCTGCCAGGAGAATATTCACTGTAGGCCTCACAGTTTAAATTCCTGAAAACCAGTTAATTTGTTCCTAGGATGTCTGCCATTATTCTGAAACAGTGGGATCCAATATGCTTATTGATACCATGTAGCGGGGACCGTGAATGCCAAGGTGGCCAACTACTAGGTCCGAAATAGTACTAGTTATGTTTGAGAGCCTGCTCAGCCCATTTCTGGCACATTTTCAATTTTTTTTTGCCTGTCACAGCTACCTCAGCCCATTTTCGAAATCTGAAGTTCGAATCCGCGGGTCACAGGTCACAGCCGTTTAGAATTGATCAAAATAGTACAGTATTTGTTACCACTCTGGGGTCTTTCCATCGTGAGATGTCACTTCCTACTTGGCACCGGTGGTGAACGACTCTGTTAAGTTCTTGCAATAGGGGCGAGAAATTAAATAAGATAGAGGACGTGGGAATTCAGCACCCTTATGTAAGCAGCCATCAAAACGTTCCCACGGCCAAATCTGAGGTTCGGAAAAGTTTTTCATTTTCATACATGAGTGGGGAGGTTGGAGGGGAAGTAAAATAGTTTTTTACGGTGAATATATACATTAGTAGGTTAGAATAGAAGCAGCAATCATTGAGGGAGGTTCACCTCTCGGGCCTGTTCTGTAGCTTGTGCATTGAAAAGAAACTAGGAAAATGCATCTAATTCACCTTCTTCTGTGATTTCAGGAGTCAGTACAATTTCTTTGTCAAGGTCTGTTTCTTGTTGTTCCTCTGAAATATTATCACAGTCCAGATCAGGCAGCTCAATGCCAAGATTGAGATCCCAGTTATCATCATCGTCAGGTTCAAAGTGGAAATGATCATGGTCGTGCAGAAAATCATTTTCCAACTCCGAGGTTGACTGCGAGAGGTCCCCTTCATCTGGCACTTCTTCCACAGTAACTTTATGGGAGTTTTGGGCCTTCTGGAGGTTGTTCTGTCTTGCCTTTTGTGCTGTGGTGGCTCTAGCCATGCTCAGAGATGAGGGTGAGAGGCAGAAAATACGAGGAAGCCACACCATAACCATGCTGATTGATAACGTGGATGTGGTGGTCCGGGTCCCGGCCCTGTCCCGGACCGAGTCACGTGATGGCTGTGCTGCGGCCAAATCTTCCGAGTACTTTTTCCCGAAGTTGCTCCAACGGCTGTGAACAGCATATTTGAACATGAAAAAAAGGGAGAAACTTGTTTTGCTTTCAACTCTTCCAAAAAAATATTTTCCTTGAATCTGCTCAATAGGAACTCTTTATAATGACTCCAAATATGATTCTTATTAACCAGAATGCCCCTAAGTATTTTCCATCCTCAAGAATTTCAGCCGCAAGTTGAAGCTGATGGCTGCTTACATAAGGGTGCTGAATTCCCATGCCCTCTATCTTAGGCAATTCTCATGTCGATTCTGGGGCTATTCTCGGAATGATTTAAATCAGAATTCACATAAGAATCGCCTCAGAATCGACGACAATCTCCTCTGGAGGCAATTCTGCAGCGATTCTGGGGTGATTCTGATTCTCGGCGATTCTGTCATGCTTTAAATAACTCAGAATTGTCTTTGGAATCACCTCCTAGAATCGCCTCAGAATGCCTCGGGAGAGCTACTCTGATCGCCACTAATAGAGTGAACCTCAGGGACTAGTAACCACTAAGTTTTACAAACATTTCAGCAGCCCTCAAGGATACCTTTTGAAATGGCCTTTCAAAGGCTCCATTTACAGGAGGCCCAACCAGAGCACGCAAATCTGTTGACAAAAGATTTATGCTTGTATAGGAGACTGCTGCAATGTAGGTAGGTAGCATTACATGGCATGGTCCCACTCAGAAACACCGGTTTCCAGGAATTATCCCGCACTAATTACATCTTTGATGAATTCATGCTTTTTCAACTGAAAGACTCTGCGATGCCTGTACATGGCTTCATGGAACACCTTGAATTCATCAGCTTGTTGTGGATAAGACTCAGGATAATATTAAGCTCCCATTTTGGAACATGCCGAGTTGTAGTCTACCACACATCACCTCTACAGAATATTGTACTGGACTACAGTGGTCCTATCTACTTGTGTTGGTCCTTGCCTAAGGCACCAAACACCAATGAGAAGCGAGGTTGTAGGCGGCACAGCCGGCACCTAGTTGGTAAGATTGTCAAGGACAATTGGTTAGCCTCGGTGTGGCGGTCCTATAACCCTAACCCGAGTGTTGCAGCCAATCAAAGCGTGGGAAAAATGGGTGTGATCGAGTGCGACGGACAATTACTGGTCTGAGACCTGGATACCTCCGGATCCAGGAACATTACAGGTAGCTAGTCACAAAATGTCACATCAACAGACCCCGGTGCGACAGTCCGATCACTCAAGCCGAAAAGCTCCGACCAATGTCGACGGATGTCGACCTCGATGTCCAGTGCGTCAGGGAGCACATATCTCGGTCATTAGGCATGTTTTGGAAGTGGGACTCCTTTCATACAAGCAGTATACTCAATATTAGTTTATGTATCTATTAGTTTCTTACATTCTCTGCTTGAAGAATAGGTGTGGGGACACATCAGGGGTGGCAGGCACAGTGGCGGGAGAGGCGGACGGCGGATGGACGACACCGACACGTCGCAGTTTGATGGAGACGGTCTAGACCGAGTGACAACTGAGTGACACTGATAGATGTGATCTGCCCATATTTGGGGGTACAGGTAGCTAAATGGACCGTAGATGGGGATCCCGAACAGGGCCTGAGTTGTATGCTGACGGTTGGGATGCAACAGTGGATTCGAATTATTTGTCTGTACCTTCTTGCATCGTACTCGCCTGTCTTCCAGATGCTTCACAATGTTATACTATACATATCCCAGGTGATTCCCGTGCTCTTCACAAACTACAGATAGTGCTAATGCCCTGAACGAGGACTCGTGGAACCACTTCCGCTTCTGGAAAACGAGAAAGCGGCCAGAACACATACATCATCATACAGGACAACTCTTCAGGATCCGTAAAAAAATCTTTCTTCCCACCAAAAAAAATGCTAACTGATCTCCTTATGCAAACGAAACAGGTAGTTGGCAATTTACAGCTAATTGCAGTACCGAAGGCGCGAACCAAAAATTCCCGTTTTGGCATATTTTCAAAGAATTCCCGATATCTCAGTCAGTTCTTCACTGATTCACATAAAAACTGGATAGATCTACTCAGCTAATTCACGCACAATTAGTGATAGAAAATCATTTGTGAAAATATTATGTATTATGTATTTTCTGGTTCCGGGCTGTTTTCGTACCGGGAGCCGTCTAGCATGCCGAGAACATGTCCCAGCGGCCTAATATTGTAGGAAGGACAACACTTATAGTTGAGGAGATATGTGATAGAGCCAGAAACACGGATAAATTATTTACAATCCTTCTAGCTCCCTCGGATACATTTGCCGGTTTTGTCATTGAGAGATATTGTAAAGATTATGTTTATCTAGGAATTTCGCGTATTTCTGGCCCCATCACATGTTCCCTCGGCTATAAAGGTTGTCCAGACAAATATTAGGTGGATGGGACATGTTCTTGGCATGCTAGACGGCTTTCGGTGCGAAAACAGCCCAGCACCAGAAAATACCTAATACATAATATTTTTCACAAATGATTTTCCATCACTAATTGCGCTTGAATTATCTGAGTAGATATATCCAGTTTTTATGTGAATCGGTGAAGAACTGACTGAGATATCGGGAATTCTTTGAGAATATGCCAAAACGGGAATTTTTGGTTCGCGCCTTCGGTACTGCAATTAGCTGTAATGCTTTTGCCACAAATTATTTACAGCTAATTGCAGTACCGAAGGTGTGAACCAAAAATTCCTGTTGTGGCATATTTTCAAAGAATTCCTATCACTAATTGTGCGTGAATTAGCTGAGTAGATCTATCCAGTTTTTATGTGAATCGGTGAAGAACTGGCTGAGATATCGGGAATTCTTTGAAAATATGCCAAAACGGGAATTTTTGGTTCGTGCCTTCGGTACTGCAATTAGCTGCAACGTGAAGGCGAAAAAGACAGCAATTGTTCGCCGACAAGGCCTAGTCCCGAGTCGAACACGAGTCCCACTGAAGTCAAGTTGCTCCTCCCAACATGATTAGTGGGTGTGGACCATTCACTACCAGGCCTTTTAGATCCCTTGTGAACCGGCTGTCAGCTGAAATAATATTGACATGTAAATGTAATGAGACGGAAGTTCGAGACAAGCCGGAACTCGGGTTATTGGATTGGAACGTCCCTGGAGTCCCACTGATGTCATGTAGCGTGCCACATCGATGTGAGCAGTCGGCGAGAATCACTACCGGACCTGAGCTTGTTGGTTCTGGTGGTAGTGCTACCCAAAGCACGCAGAGACTGGGAGAGTAAGGCGGGAGGAACTTCATGAGCCAGAGGGCGCGGGTGTGCAGTGGGCTCCGTTGGGTTCTGCGCACCTGCTTCGAATAAGGAACAGAAACGTCGAGGAAACGTAGAAGTAAATTACCGGCAATGTTCAAAAAAAGACACGACCGAATTCACTTATAGCCCGGTCCCGAATCGAACGGGAGTCGCATTCTCAAATATCATGATCTGGACAAATATATGGTCGGTGCGGGCGCTACCAGGCATTCCTGATTCCGTTGGGTTCCGTATCTAGCGGTGGTAGCGGTAGAATAGGGCGGGGAAGAAGTTCATTAGACAGGGCGACGGTGTGCGGTGGGTTCTCCGTATGTACCTACTTTGAACAAAGAACAGGAAACGTAGATGTAAATTTGCCAGCACTATTAAAAAAAGACGACTTCTTCAAACTATGGCCTGGTCCCGAGTCGAACGGGACTCCCATTATCAAGTACCATGGCATGGGCAAATATTTGGTGGGTGCGGACCGCCCGCTACCAGGCCTTTCCGGGTCTGTTGGGTTCCATACCTGGTGCTGCGGCATCCACATAGGCCGGGTGCAGAAAAGACTCACATCCACGGGTTTCGTATTTTTATTCCCCGCTATGTGCGAATCGGGTGCCTGAAATTGACATGCATTGAAGTTTCATCCTGGACATTGGGAAATGTGTTTGTCATGTTGAAAATGTCAAGAGATAAACTTGCCCATCGTCTGCCAGTGTTGACTTGTTCAACCGGCCTCGTAAAAAATTGAACCAACAATTCAACAGTCATCATTGATGGCATCATGATTGACAGCGGCAGAAGATTGCACCGTCCGTAGTTGAGGCATATGTTTTCCTTGATGTTACCCGGGTCAGCCCGGGTCGGAGAGATACGAAAAGCTCGCTAATCGAAAGAATTTCGGCTGAACACGGTGTCTCAGTGGTGTCTCAGAAACAAAGGGAATTGAATTTAGCGAATGCTGGGATTGCTGTTGCTGTTACAATATTTGGACATTTCGTCACCTCGTCAGTTCCCCAGGACCTTGCAGATATGGCTGCGGAGTTTATATATCTCCTTCATCACGGGTCTTGACAGGTCGTGATGCAGGTTCGCGTAGCGGCTCGCGCAGGGCGAGGATCTTTTTCCGGTGGTCTTGGGACAGCACCGATTTGGGCGCTCTTGCTCCAGAAGGGAATGAAGAGCCGTCTGCTCGCGGTCAAGTGGTTCATGCGCGCTCTATTTCCGGGTATCTGTTCCTGGTCGTGTGCTTGTGGGAAGCTTCGGATTGATGCGGGGAAAATTGATGGCGGGAATGTTTGCACTGCTGATCTTGAGCCGCCAGATATTGCTTCGTCGCGATGACGGAGATGCTTCCTTGCTTCTGTCTGTCTCATACCACTACGTCCGCACGGCTCGCCGAGACTTTCCGCCCTCGAGATGCTCTCTCCCATCTTTGGTCGGCTGCTGGCTGTCGTATCGCTCGTATTGGCGAACGGTCTTGACGAAAAGAATGCTCCTCGCCAGGCTTCTGAAGATGGATTCACGCTTCGTCCGACCCATGTCTTCCTTGATTCAACGCAGAGATTTACTCGATCGTCGCAGGATCATGGGCAGAGGCTGCCGCGCTCGCCAACGCCACCGTCGCCCAGCTCACACTGGACGAGAAGATCGGGCTCGTGACCGGCGTCGGTCAGTTCAATTCGCGCTGTGTCGGCAATGTCAGCCCCGTGGCCCGCCTCAACATCCCCGGTATCTGTCTCAATGACGGGCCCGCTGGGTTACGTCCCGTCAAGGAAACTACGGGTTTTCCGCCAGGCATTGCCGTTGCCGCGACGTTCAGCAGGAGGCTCATGCAAGCGCGAGGTGTGGCGTTAGGAGAGGAGTTCCGGGGAAAGGGTGTCAAGTACGTGTCCTCATCATTTCCATTGATGAATTAAATTAACACATATGACATTCTCTTAGTGTGCATTTGGGTCCTGCCTTGGATCTTGTTCGTGATAATTCCACGGTCGTCGTTGTCAGTTCTGATGCCTTCAAACTGTCAGATGCGTAATCCCCAGGCCGGTCGTGGATGGGAAGCGTGAGTCTTGAACGCATGAAGCTGTTCTCTCACATTTATTCGTTCTTCTCAGCTTCGGCCCGGACCCGTACCTCAATGGTGAAGCTGCGTTCGAGACAATCACCGGAATCCAGAGCGTTGGCGTCATGGCGTGCGCAAAACACTACGTCGCGTACAACCAGGAACATTGGCGGTACGGTTATATCTCGGAAGTCGACGACAGAACGATGCACGAGTTGTACCACTATCCGTTCCTACGCAGCATTGAGGTGCGTTGGTTTCCCGCGTTGTCCTCGTTACCGAATTCCGAACCTCCCCATTTTTTCAGGCCAATGTTTCTGCTGTCATGTGTTCATACAACCAATTCAACGGGACTTCAGCATGTCACAATACCGACCTCATTGGCCCAGAGGGCTTGCTGCGGAAGGATGGCTTCCAAGGCATGTGCAACGCCATGATTTCTCCCGGGCCGTCTATCGGTGCTCTCATTTACATTTAAATTTAGGTTTCGTTGTCAGCGACTGGGGTGCCACGCACGACTCCGCCTCCGACAACGCCAATGCGGGTCTTGACATGGAGCAGCCCGGAGATTGGATTCTAATCGGTGCGGCATCCCTTCCGTGCCATCTTGTATAAAATTAGGACTTACTGGCATGACAGGCGGTGGGGTCTTCGCCGGATTCCTAGGATTAGGCAGTCTGGAGGACGCCGTCAACGGCGGGTCGGTCACACTGGCGGTACGCCTTGCTCTCGCCCGCCTTTGCTCCACCGGGCTTACTCTCTCGTTCAGCGGATGAATCAGATGGTCACCAACATCCTCACGCCGTGGTACCGCCTGGGGCAGGACTCGGTACGCGCCTTCCATTCCGGTGCTGATGCTGCGGCGCTTCTTCTGACGCGCCATCACAGGGCTACCCGGCAGTCAATTTCAACGCGCAAGAATCTGATGGGTCCGGCTCGCTCAACCTGAACGTCTCCGTGCGCTCGGCGAACCACACCGCGCTCGCGCGCGAGATCGCGGGCGCCTCTGCGGTGTTGCTGAAGAACACCGCGGGCGCGCTCCCGCTGAAGCCGGCCGCGATCAAGAGTCTGGCGATAATCGGGCTGGACGCGCTCATCCCGAACCTGGACTGCGGGGACTTGAACGAGTGCGACGATGGGACTATGGTCATCGGGTTTGTGCACACATAGACTCCTCTGGATATTTTCCTGATGATTCGGTTATCGTTTAGGTGGGGCTCGGGCTCTAATTCCCTCGAATTTACGGTGCCTCCGATTACGGCTTTGAACGATACGTTCTTTGGGACGGGCACGACTATCACGACTTCCCTTTCGAACGATCTCACGGCGGGTCCCGCCGCTGCGAAAGGAAGCGACTTGGCTATCGTGTTGGTGAATGCGTATGTCATTTCAAAGAATGACAGTCTTTCAATTAGTAATCCGTGGTACGATTACAGGATGAGCGGCGAACTTGGATTCTACACGATTGTGGATGGTAACGAGGGCGATCGGAATGACCTGGAAATATGGTTCAGCGGAACCCAACTCGTACGTCTCCAAAGATTCCTGGCATCGCTCCTCACTGAGTTTTCGTGTGGGATAGATCGAGAACGTTGCGGCGGTATGCAAGAATACTATTGTCGTGGTGCATTCCGTCGGCCCAGTGGACATGCCGTGGACGACCAATCCCAACATCACCGCTATCATCTACGCTGGCGCGCCTGGGGAGCAGTCGGGGCCGGGGCTCGTAGATGTTCTATTGGGCACCGTCAATCCCAGCGGGCGGCTTCCATTCAGCATGGCCAATGTGCGCTATTTCCCACAAAGAAAATTGCGTGTACTGATTTCGACTGCCATTAGGCGGAGTCCTCGTACCCCACCACGATCGTAACCGACCCCGGATTCCCTATTGGGTTCCCCGTCGTGCGCTTTCAATGCCCTCTTTCCAACATTTTTTGATGTTCAAATATTGCTCCCGTTTTAGATCAATTACACCGAGACGCTCTTTCTGGATTACAGATACATGGACTCCGCCGGTATCACGCCGCTCTACGAGTACGGCTTCGGGCTCTCGTACACCACCTTCGCGTACTCGGGACTCTCGATCGTGACCTCGGGAACATCAGAGGTGATTTCGTTCACGATCAAGAACAACGGCACCGTCGCGGGGACGGAGATCCCGCAGCTGTACCTCGGCTACCCGCCGGCCGCGGGCGAGCCGCCGAAGGTCCTCCGCGGGTTTGATGAGATTCCCCTTGCTGCGGGCGCCAGCCAGATTGTTACGATGACGGTTGACCAGCGGGGGATGAGGTGCGTCGTCGTCGTTTTTGGGATTCGACTAGATTGACTGATTGGATGTCGGATAGCGTCTGGGACACACCGAGTCAGTCGTGGGCCCGTCCGACGGGGACGTTCTCGGTGTATGTTGGTGCGTCCAGCAGGGACATTCGGCTGACTGGCTCATTCTGAGCCCTTGCCCTCTCTTTCATCGCAACTTTTCACTCTTTTTTTGACGCTCTTTTAACTCTGTATGCTCTTGGGTCTCTCTGCATTTTGTGATTATTCTGTACATAGTCGCATTTCATGTACTTACTGCATTATTTGAGCTACCTTTTGGACTCCACCGATGATATGGATGACAGGCCTAGACCGCTGTACGCCATTGTAATGGCTGGGCCATTGGTGAGCCACTTGTAGGCCATACCGAAGGGGCATAATGGTGTGCACATTGTATGTACGCTCCTGCAGGCTGGATCCACTTGTTGTCCACTTTCTCACAGTACTATTTTCTAGTCCATCCACCCATCATCAAGTCCTCCCGTTCCACACAATTGGCGACTTCGCGAGGGCTGGATCTGTTCTCCTTCATCCGAACTTTTACTTTGGCCGCCGAACCCGAGCCGGACCGGATTATGGCGTACCAGATTGGCCTAGGGACGCAACAGACCCACATTTCGTTTGAAACTCTGTCCATAGGCGCTCGATGCCTGCATGCATTCAGCCAAGCTCGTTCATTTCGGTCTCTCCACTTGGACGATTCTATGTCCCGCACGCCCGAGCGGGCACTCTCATTCCTCGAGAAAAATCCCCACCTTGCCGTTTATATTCGCGATCTGACGATAGATATCCCCAAATCACACCACCACCAGGCGACTTTGCATGCCCTCCTTCGTATCCTTAACGTGGAGCGTCTGGCGATCAATGGGAGTGCATTGCAGTGGGATGAACTTCTGCCCGATCTGACATCGACCCTGCTCAGTATGATTTCCTCTCCGTCGCTCGAACGGTTTCATCTGCTCCGTACCTCCGGTGTCCCCTCCTCCGTGGTACTGCACATGGCCTCCTCCGTTCGGGTGTTGTCGCTCAACCTCGTTGTCCCATACCCTGATCATAATCCCGATATCTCCGATGCCGGCTCTCGGACGAATCGCCTGACACACCTCATCCTCCCCTGCTGTCTGACGGTGGACACGCTGCTCCAAGTGTGCAATTTCTTGCTCGAAATTCAGAACCTTCGGCACCTGGCTATTGACATTGGGGTCACGTCGGCAAATCACTCAAAATTGTAGCTGCATCGCACGCACATCTACAGCATCTTGAGCTGGACTGTGGAAGTACGCGCTAGTTTCCGCATCATCATCGCTCCTTACTTTGGTGCAGCATTTCCCCATCAGGTTGATCTCCCGTGTCTTCCCGCCCTCCATTCTCTCCACCTTATATTCCAACCACGTCTGGAAAACGGCTGCCGCATATTCCCGACAGCACTGACTGCCGCTGTTGCTGCCCTCCCCGCCGTCGCCCCCAGTCTTGAGGTCTTCAAGATTACGTTCTCTTGGGGGGAAACATGGCAGCGAGAGGAGCCCGCTGGGGCTCTCCCGGTGTTTGACTCTCCGGATTACCGGGTCCGCCTCCTGTGCCTGCGCAGCATAAACTGTTGCATCCTATCCCACTTGGATCTCTCTTTGGCGGTCTTCAAGGAAGTCGTCCGATTCATGGAGTCGAAACTACCAGTGCCCCATGCGGACGGGATCCTCGCGGTCGCTCCTGTTGTACCATTGGCGCGGCTCACGTTTCTGGACAGTTTACCGTGAACGGGGCATTTCGAATGGGGTACGTTTCTCGTGGCAGTTCTTCCACCTCTCAATTTTTCTGAGTAGAGCGGCCGAGCTCTGATCTCCTGCGAAGTTATTTTTACCACACTTCCGTAATCTACCGGCCCACTCTTTCAATTCAACCATTTATCCCCACCATTTCTTCGCACTGTGCGTAGTATTCTCAGGACCCCGGAGAGTTGCCGTTCGCCGGCAGCGCATCAAAAGCTTACTCCGGTTACGACGATTCCCAAGTTGGTTCAAGGTGGGCGCGACGAATATGGACCAAATATTTTGCACCGTTGACACAGTCTCAGAAGAGTAGTCACAGCGCAACCATGGCGGCGACTGCGAGACTGGGCACCCGTTGGAAGAACGTTCATCTCAATGTGGCGTATGCTTATTGGTTTTCTTTGGCAGCAGGCCGTAATAGTCCTGCTCTCTTGCTGCGGTCAGGGCTGCTGCTAACCCCTTCGAATCAAGTTCGAAAAATAGCATAAAAGCAACCCTTCGAGTATCGTGCTGGATTCAGGATCCAGGTCCCCGATGCTATTCGACCCTCATAATGTGAGTCTCTTTCGAGTCGGCGCAACTCTCTACTGCTTCCGCTGAAGAAAGGGAGATTCACTGCGTTCCAAGCCCCAGTAGACAGAGGGTCTGTCTACTGGGGTAGACACAGGGTAGACAGACCTGTCCAGCTACCTGAGTCTACGATGAGTAGACATACCCAGTTTACCTGTGTCTACCCTGTAGATGGGGTACACAGACCTGAGACCGAGGTAGACCAAGGTAGACATAGTCTGGCTGACAAATCCGCTTTAAGAGGAGCTCACAGTGAATCATAAATGAGGTGAGCCCAAATTAGCCTGGCATGGGTGGACAGGGTCAGTGTACCCAGGGAGACTGAGGTAGATGGAGGTAGCCAAAGGCTGTCTACCTAAGGTAGACAGAGGTAGACAGGGGTAGACGGAGGTACACTAACATGTGTCTACTCGCTGTGGTAGACATATGTCTACCAGGGTAGACAGAGGGTAGACAAAGGTAGACAGAGGTAGACCAAGGTCTGTCTACAGGGGGTGGGAACGCAGTGATTGTCCGGGGCGTAGGTTCTTCAAATGGGTCGGTGATCCGGTAAGGCTGGAGTGATTTGGGAATATAAAATCAATGAAAAAGCCTCCAAGGCTCGGGTATAAAAGTTGGCCGAAGAGAGTGTGTCGGTAGTGTGGGTTTTCGTGTGAAAAAGAGTGCGTGGTTGTATGAGATGATTGAATGGCTAAGAAGCCCACTGGTGACAGTTTGAAGAGTAAGGGGCGAGGCCTTTGTTGGGTCCTCTAGGCTAGATAGCCTGCACTGGTCACGAAGATGGAAGGAAAAGCAAGGTAGTGGGTGAGTCCGTATTTACCAGTAAATAAGTGATATAAGCAAAATTATGTGCTCAACTACTTCAAGGCCGAAACCGGCGTATGGTTGAATTTCCACATGCCGGCCCTCCGACCCTACCACACCGCTTATGGCGCAGTCGATCCAGACTGACCGGATGTACACGGACGTAACATAAGCAAGCTGGACATCACGGCGTACACACAAGTAGCCACGCCTAGCCCCATGTCGCCGCATGTAAGCTAGACAGGGGTCAGTCTAGAGGGGGTTGGAACGCAGTGATTGGGCTAGAGAGCGTTTAGCGGGGTACGTAGATTAAATTCGTTTTGTGGTGTCGTGTTCCCTTTTGCTAACTTCCTGGGTTTGTCTGTTCGTTTCAGATGTGGGATTAGGCTCGGCTGACGGCGGGGATATTTAGGGATATTTAGATCTCTAATATGGCGTTCGTTATCTATCATGAGGCTTGACGTAATCTCAAGGGGTGCTCCTAAGCGAGTTACGGATTCCATTGTATACTTATGCGCTTACGAATCGGTATTCAGGAATATCCCGACCTCTGTAGTCGCCAGGGGCCGATTTCCTTTTGGAAATCTTCCGAGACACAGATCTTTGAACACCGAGCAGAACTAGAACTCGCAGAGTTTACGCACGATTTCCTCTTGCATCCTCAAGCCTCCTTCACCAAAAGATATAGAATGCCTTACGCAGAATTGACCCATGACCGTTGACGTCGTGCCCATGTGGCCCCGCAAATTGGCAACTTTCTTCGACGCTTCGACAGTGCTTCGACTGACTTTCCAGATCAGACCTTAATCAGGAAGCCGTACTTATCCCCTTTTGTTTCTAGGCGAGTATATATAACGCCCACGAGTCCGACCTTGGCCTCTGCAAGTTTCAACACCAATCATGTCAGTAACTCCCATCCGCGTTGGATTCGTCGGGCTGTCGACCACTGGCTGGGCGTCCATGGCACTCGGGCCCGCCCTCTTGCACCCAACTCTTGCCTCAAAATATCGCTTGACCGCGGTATCGACGACATCGGCCGCCTCAGCCTCAGCCTCCGCCGAGAAACATTCTACGGAGTCTCGTCCTGTCAAGGCATTCCATGGCGATACGAGCGCCATCGCCAAAGATCCCGATGTAGACTTTGTCATAGTCGCTGTGCGCGCGCCGGCGCACAAGGAGGCGATTTTGCCGGTAATCGCCGCGGGTAAAGACTTTTTCCTGGAGTGGCCCGCAGGTCTAAATTTGGAGGAGACGACCGAAATCGCTCAAGCGGCTAAGGAGAAGGCCGTAAAAACTATCATTGGACTACAGGGAAGACACACACCCGTGGTTTGCAAGGTGCGTGTATTTGCGCTCCATCTGATGGATTTTGAATTTATATATGGACTGGCAGATCAAGGAGCTCATAGACAGCGGGAAAATTGGGAAAATTCTATCGTCCAGTATTGTGAGTCCTCGCCTATTCCTTTCACGCTTGTGCTGAGCGTTCCCAGATCGCTCTAGCGCCTCGTGAAGCCGGATTCTGGGGACCGCGGGTAAATGAGCGAAATGAGCACACAATAGACAAGGACGCCGGTATGGAAACATTGGACTTATATATGTGGCTCAATACTTACTTCCATCTTCCAGGCGCCACGATCCTCGACATCGCATTGGGCCACGAGCTGGACATTGTCACGCACATCCTGGGTGACTTCGCCTCCGTCAGTGCAACCTGCGCTACCATCTACCCCACGGCGACGATCTTCTCCGCGACCTCCGATGAAACCCGCACCGCTCCTGTCACGGCCGCAGACCACGTCGCCTTCTCTGGGCTTCTCAAATCCGGCGCCGTCGCCAGCGTGACATGGCGCGGCGGCTACACCTCGACGCCTGGGCGCACACAGTTCCTGTGGACGATCGACGGTGAGGACGGCAGTATCCGTGTCGAGGAGGACGCAATCAACGGCGCATTTATCCATATCCGCGACCCGAAGCTGTTCTTGAACGGCGAGCGGGTGCCCACCGACGAGAATTGGGGCGGGTTTTCGGGTAATATTCGCGCTGCGTGGGCGGAGTTTGCGGACGGCGGTCAGGACACGAAATATGCGACCATCGAGGATGCAGTCAAGCTCAAGACGCTGCTACAGGCCATTGATCTGAGCGCAAGAGACGGAGTGCGCGTTGGTCTAAACTGATTGTGCTGTCCCTGGGTCGTAAACATTTCATCCGTATATCCTGAACTTTGTCTCGTGTTACATGCAATATCTCCATTTCAATATCCAGCTGAATCAATAAGACATGTCGAACCAAACTGATGCCTTCGGGTACGCCGTGTCGTAATAATTGACGTCGAGATTCGGTTGCTGCTCGCTTGTGTTGATACTGGACAACGGGTTGAGATTGAAGTCCTTGGACTCCTTAAAGTCGTCGAATATATCTTCGAGAGCGAGAAAGGCAGTCTCAAACATAGAGTCCATGTCGGGCTGAGGTTCCCGTCTTTCTTGCAACGTTTGCCCAGGGGGGCTGTTGCGTTTGGGACGCCTAATCGCATTCTCGGACTTGTGAACCACTGGAGGGGCCTACAAAGCGCACAAGGTATGAGCCTGGACATGATAGCGAAGCGAGTTTGGCACGCACAGGTCGTGGCAAAATCAGTGGGGCCGGTTTGTATCGGGGTTTCGTCCGGAGTCGCCCTGTCAGTTCAGCTAGAAGCACTTCCAACGCGGGCGATGATTCCGGCAGTTTCCGGAGGAGCAGTTGGATCTCGTGGCGAATCTCATCCTGAGTTCGGCATATTTGTCAGTGGACAATGGCTCTTAGGATATAATGATAAGAATAAGATGTACCTCTCTGGGCGCTTCGCGCTCTGCCTTGGGTTGGAATTCGGGCATGATTCTACAGAGGGCTGAAGACGTGGCATCGCCTATGTCCAACATTTGGATTTTTTCCAAGCACTGTTGAATCGCACGATCCGAATCATCGTTGCTGGACATCATGAAGTGTCCATAGAGCCCAGGAAGCACTGAGGATTGACATGGGTCTGGAGGCGTATCTTGGCCTGCTGCCTGCGGATAATCAGTCTCCTTGTCCGACGAAGAATAATGAATATTGTTCACAATGTAATCGTCATTTCTGGAAGACCCAACCTCGGGAACGCGTTCTTCACATATCGTGCAGATTTCGTCGAGGGTGGGTACATCGGAGCAGACGATGTAACTGGTCCGTATTCGAGTCGAAATGACCACCTCTTCGCGCTGATATCCCATGCAGTGATGAGCCGTACCAGTTTCAGCAGTCCTTCGAAGTCTAGGAAGCGGTGATGCCAGTGGAGAACTGAGTCGGAAAAGGAAGGACTCCGTTTGGTGGACAATCTCGCATAACGAGGATCCTGGTTGGGGTGGAAGCCAAACGAGTTCTCGTCGGAGGTAGTGCCGGACGGACAATGAGTTGTCCTCTGCTTTCATGGGATCAAGTGCCGAGAGGTCGGCGGGAGCCGGCGGGTTTCGTTCCACCGCATCTTCTAGTCGAATTATATTAGATAGAAGGCGAGGGGCGAAAACGAACTCATTACGGTAGAGAGCCCGAGTAGCTTCGCGGAATACCTGGAAAAGAATGGCGTCAGTAGGAGCAGTTTCTTTTTGCGGATTCTAACCATGCGACACAAGTCGTTAAATATTCCAACCCAGTTTAACTGGCTGTTTGATTCGGTTGCGTGAGCCACCGGATTAATTCCAAGAATAATGGTGCCGTCGTGGCTAATCAGAACATCGAAAAACTTTGAATGTGTCAGGTTGGATGCATGGGATATCCACACAAAACGGGCACCTCGGCGGAAAGGGACGACAGCGAAATCTTTTGAAGTTCGAGATAGCTCAGCCCCAGCTGTTGAAAATGAATCATGCACTATGACCACAGAACAATGGCACTTACAGATAAGCCATTGGCCTGATGAACGTGGGTGAGCGAAACAAACGGTGTAAAGATCAAATGCACTCGCCACTTTGACGCCGATGGCGATGCACTCCTGTAAATCTCCTCGTAACATCGAGGCAATTTGATGATGTACCGATTCTTGAACGCCTATACGTCATCAGGAACACTGATGAAATCAACGATAATGTGCTCTCAACCGTTGAAAACGAGAAAACGAGACGGTGACTCCTCCGCGGACCGTCCCAATAAGCGCAGGAAATTCGGGTGCCTTCAAATATTTCAACTCCTCGTTGGTAGCGCCGTTGAAGAGCTTACATTAATGGCCGACTAACGGCCTTGATCGCTTCCCATTCCTTCTCAAAATCAATTATGAGGAGGGAATCTAGAGCTCAGCTCACCCACCCGATTGGCATGCGGCCCATGGAAGACTTTGACGACGACACATGCGCCCCAGGTGTCGGCCAGGTGCAAACTGTACCCGGAACGCTGTCCGAGCTGTTTGACGGGCACTATTTCGTCCTCCCGGACAATCTGAGAAATTGAAGTTTAATTAGGGCCCTAACCGGGGAGAATTGACGCACCCGGAGCCCTGAACTGTCTCGGTCTGTACCAGTTAACAGCCTATATCCAGTCAGAGCGCTGTCTCACCATCCGTGGGGCCGCTGGATCTCCCGGTACCATTGCCCAGAATATAATTGAATGTCCCCCCGTATATGTTGAATCCGTGACAATGGGATAAAAAAGAGGCGCTGGAGGATATAATGAATTATGTCCTTCCATCTCAAAAGATGAAGGCCTACGGCTCATCCATTGAGACCCGTATCACTAAAGAGGGCGGTAGCGACGAATAAACTTGTGGTGTCTGACGTCAAGACAAAGAAAAGAGGGTGTCGCGATAGAGAGGATGGGGGGGAGGTGTCGCTGAGGTGAAAGGTGGCGTGTGGGAGTGGGCCACTCTCCAGGTAGAAGAGATTCGGCTGTATGCACAGCACGTCAACGGCACGTCACGAACGCTGTGTTCGGAACAATAAACCCGTGTACTTATGTCCATTTAGACATGAGGTGACGGTGAAAACTGGAAGCCAGGTCGAAAAAATCAAACATTGCCTCTGGGATCAATAATACACTTATAGATCAATGTCGCAAGCCCGAGTCCATGACTCCATAAATTGACTTGCAAGTTTACACTTTTTTCATCCCGTGACCGCGTCGTGTCGGACCAATTAACGGGAGTGATCTCGCGAATTTCTTTCCGGCGCTTGACAACGAGATTGGCGCTCAGTGCCACAACTTAGATTTTTCGTCTTCGTTTGAATGTATTCGCCATGTAAAGGATGTACGCCATCGTCATCGAGACTGCCTTGGACTGTCCTTTTATTCAAGTTGCGGGCCGCCCACCAGAACAGTCGCTTCCCAGATCCCGGTGGTACACGAAAATACTCTGGGATTGAATTCTTCCGAATCTTTCACTGCTTTGCTGCCATAAAGTGGGTTAACGCCCAGAATCACCGCTATGGTTCTGAGAGACGAGTCCCCTGGTCGGAAAATTATCTGGGTCCCGGTGTCGTGGCATCAGCCTTTGATCATCATCATGTGCTCTCAATGTCCCTATTGTTCCCTAGCTTTGACCTGGGCCGTGACCAGGCCACTTTGCTTTCGTAACCAGCGCTTTGACCTGGTGGCCACAGCAGTTCAATACTAAATAGCCTACGGGAGGCGATGGAGCCAAGCAACGACCCAACGATGCATTTGCTCGAGACTCCCTGTTTGCAGCTCATGGACCCCAGCTCGGTTGGGGACACGCCACGAACCGCCCTGCACGCATTAGATCATGAACCGCTTCCAGATAATCACTGGCCCTTGCTGGTAAAGACAGGAAGGTACGTGCAACATCTTGTGATTTATCTATCATTGTTATTTCTCTGATACCGTCTTTGCCTACAGCGCGCCACCCCTTCCTGGGCGTAACAACGCCGCCGGCAGGTTTTTGAGTCCCTCTGCGCGTCCATTTGTTCATACTGACGGCTACATTGCAGATTCCCGCGCAACGCCGACCTCCCATTTCCTCCAATCTACCTGTTCTACCCGGGATTCAAGAGGTGTGTCTTTGCAACTTCCGGCCCCATGGCGACTGATCTCTTTCTCATTCAGAACCAAAAATGCGCGCGAGACGCAAGATCTCTGCGGGTCCCGTACCCTCTTCCCTTCAGCATTTCGTTGCCCGGAGTCGACTAGACCGGGTGAAGATGCTCCACCAAAGTATTCGTATTGCTCCTCAGGATACAACGAATACACACTCCCGCCGTACACCTCCTCCGCACCACGCGTACTGGAGCCTCCAGGTGACCCATTTTACACCGGTAACCAAAAGGGCGCTGGCGCTGCATTTCGGCCGTTGCCCTCGGGTCTGCTCCCCTCCCGCCTATTTCATGGATCTCGCGCCAGGAACCCTGCGAATGCCCGTAGCGTGTCGAGTGTCGTCCCCTCCAAGCGCGCGCGGTGTGCTCTGGATCCAGATGACGACGCGGGGCACCTCCGCAGAAGCACGATGTGGAACAGAGGGGAAAGAGAATTTACAGCCCGGAGGAAAACGAGAGCAGGATCTGCCGAAACGTTTTGTGAAGTGGCGGATGTTGCTTGCACTCCCCGCAGGTCCCCCGAATCCTTCTGGTCAGGAATACGGCACAATCTGTCTGGGATGGATCGCTCAGCGAAGCTTGCGGAACCACCGGAATTTCGTTGGGGTGCTGACACTGCGCCTGCAGCTCGTTAGCGGGGTTAGCCAAAGTTGGCCCACATTCTTGGCAATATCTAGTCATCCGCCTGATTGCCTCGTCCCGCGCGCACCTCAATTCATTATCCTCATCCTCATACTTTATTCGGAGAGCATCGAGGTGACGCGTGCGCTTTTTGTGCTGAGACTCGCCCCTGCTCTGGCTGCTGTCTAATTCATATAGAATTATCTCTGCACAGGCACATGTATACTAGTGCATTCGACGGATTTGAACTGGTTCTCCTGGAGATACTGGAGAGCATCTTCGAACTTTCATGCCCTGCCTTCCGAGGACCCCCTCTTTTCTTGACTACTTTGCGTTCTCCTTGGGCTTTACAAGACCGCCGATTTTAACTCGGAAAGACGCGTGCATATATTTTTTGGTTCATTTACTATTATTGAATTCATACAATGTCCATGAACGCACATATATTCCACCTCGCTCCGCCAAAGAAACACAAAAACCAAAGGCTCGAATCTCGGGTTTCAGTACCGTCCGGAGGGTGGTTGGCATATTTCCTGGTCCAGCGTACGTGGTCAGTCCAACCGTACAACCACACAAGTGCACTGACCCCATTGCAGACGCCACCGCATGCCGTGCAAGCGGTCGTGCTTGATTTGCAGGTCGCAGTACAACTTGCGAAAATCTAGAACGATACTGAAATTGAAACTTCTGGCAGGATACACTCCGTCGGAGATACGCACGATATAGGAACCCCGACCATCGAGCCCCGGTACGCCGCCGTTGTCAAGGTCTGTTTTCTTGTGGACTTGGGGAGCGGCGAGGGCGACGATGACAAGGGTTACCAATGCCAAGGCGCTGCGATGGAAGAATGGGTAATACATTGAAACAGACAGGCAGAGAACGCGGGGTATGGCAGATTGGAAGAATGCATGTACGACGCAACCTATATAGGACATGGCTGGTTGTGCGGTACCTAGGCGGCGAAGATAATGATGATGTGCTTGGGGAGTGCCAATCGAGGTCCGGGATTGCGGTTGCAAGCGGATGGAACTTTGATAGAATCGAAGGCTAAAGCTCTTTATTAATACCCGAGATCCAATGACACTTACTATCTAGGATGTTGCTTCTTGAGAAAAAAAAACCCCCGATCGCACTGAAACCGTCGTCCCGTCCCCCACGGCTGGCACATCGCCGCTGGGGCCCCATAACATCTGTCTTCGTCCGCGCCGTTCTACCCCACGCCCCACGGGCAACGAAGAAACTTGAACCCCACAAGGCGGCGTCACGGTAGTACAAGCAGCATGGGTTGTCACGAAGAACGAGCGCTCCTATACATTAGGTCCGCAAAGGAAAATCACAGTGGTCTGGCCACTGACTAGTGAGGGCATGTGCCAATTGTCAATGCACCACGTCTTTGTCGTGTCCAGGCAGCATATTGAGCGCCTCATCAGTCAGCCGTGACGTCGGTAGAAGACCTTGAGTGAGGCGCCGGGTCTCCAGTTGGGTTGATTTTTTTCATCGGTGTCCATAACCTCGGCCCAAGCCGGTGTCCCGCGCTAATTCGGCATCGTAGGATTGGCTCTTTCTCGAACTAACGAAAAAGAAAGCAAATAAACAAAAGACAAACAGACTAATACGCGAGTTGGCGGCCTGGTCCCGAGTCGAAAGGGGATCCCACTGAAAGTCATTTCGGGACTGAAAGGTCGTGCGAGTGCGGAGCGTCCGCTACCAGGCTTGCATGTCTTTTGTACCAGGCCTCATCAATGAGCACCCAGTTAAAGCATGTTGGTGTTCTGAAAGGTCCAATCATATCAGTCCGTGCAATGCATATCTTCAAATAAATATCAGCTTCGATACATTCGATTGATGTAAGTATGACCCGAAAGACATATATCCATCCATCCAGTATATAACCAATCCAATCCGCGAATAATTATGAGTAACCCTTGGATTACAGATCAGTACAGAAAAGGGCAGCGAACGAAATAGAAGTTTAGGGACCCCTGTTATATACATACATTTAAATCCAATGAGCCTGGCTCAATCCAAATCCCGCATCTGGAACGAACTCAAGTCAACAAGGAGAGCAAAAAAATACATTCACGCACCCGGAGAGTCGGGGCCTGCCCAATCGTTAGTTCCAGTCCATTCTGCACCTCGAACTGGCGCAGGCGCAGTAGGTGCGAGGCGCTCGTATCGCCGACGGCCGAGACGCTGACGGCCTTGAGGCGGCGGAATTTCATGTCGGGTTCCGAGGCGGTGTTAAGAACGCAGCGCGACGCGACCATGCGCACGAACGCATCGTCGAACGCGATGCCGCTCATGGTGAAGTGCGTGAGCGCGGGGAGGATCAGATCTCCGTTCGTAGGGGCATAGACGAGGCCCGCGAACACGGCGGCCGCGCCCGGCTCGGTCGCTTCGCGCTGATGCCCCTGGAGGGTGAGCTGCGCGATTGCCGGCGCGACCGCGAACAGATTCATCAACTGCCGCACGATCGCGTCGGGAATAGCGTGGAACCCGATGAGCTCGAGCGCCGCGAGCGGCGGGGCGGAGCGCAGCAGTAGCTCGTGTACGAAGTTCACTTGCGCCACGGGGCACGCGAGGCGCGTTAAGGCCGGCGTGGTCAAGAACGCGCAAGAGAGCTTGCGCAGCTCCAGGCTGTGCATCTGGTGGACGATAGGAGTGTTGAATTCGTTGTCGGCGACGCGGTAGTTTACGAGACGGCATTCGCGAATGTTCGGCGCGGCGGAAAGGACGTTGATGGGGCCGTAGCGATCGCTGCCGGAGTACCGCTCCAGCTGCGCCCAGGGGAACACAATGTGGGAGTTGCCTCGTGTCAGAAGCAACAAGGTCAGATCAACGAGGCGGGGGCAGATGCTGAATGCTTCGAGGGCGGCGAGTGAGGGCGTTGCACCACCGAAGTCGAGTCGGAACACGGAGAGCTCGAGCTTGCGCAGACTCGGCAGGTTTCCCTTGATGATGGCCATGTCGGGGTAGAGGGACGGCGGTAGTCGGAAGTGGGCGACCTCCCACTCGCGGGAGCGCACGAGGAGCGCGTCAAACACGTCCCGGCAGGGATCACCGACCGCTGGATGCTCTGGGTCCCGGTCGGTGCATAAAAAATCGATAGAGAGGGGATGGTTTCCCGAGCGCATGAGGTACTCCTCCGCGAGGGCGCCGACGTTGCCCATTTTGGGAGAACAAGTGAATACGAAGGAGGACCAGATGGCCTGCGTCGTCAGGGCGACGGCACGCCAGTGTCCACATACGTGGCCCAGGACCCACACGCCGTACCGGACGTTTGAAAACTTGATGGCCTTGACGAGGTCGGCGTAGTATGTAAATATGTTCACCAGGATCTCTGTGGGGACGCGTCGGATCGGCGCCAGAGGATATTTGCAACGCTCGATGTGGCGCGCTGCGTGCATTTCCTCGCGCTCCAGGCGATGTAGTTGCATCCGAGTCTCCGTGATCTGTATTTGGAGACTCGCCTTCATGACGCCCGCGACGCGTGCGCTTTCTACGATTTCCGCGAGCTCGGTGGCGAGGGGGCGGTCATTCGTCGTGAAAAGAGGGCCATAAGTGGCCGGAAGCTTGTATGGAAGAGTTGTCCCTCGGGGATGATAGTTTCCGTCCATTCTTGAACCAATCCAATGCGATCTATCCCAAAATCGCGTCAGAATCAGCTGAGCGATAAAATCGAAATGGAGCGTACCACTCCAATGAGTTGAAGGTAGTTCAGCAGGATGGATCCGCCACAGTACAGATCAGCCTGCCCCGGCGCCAGCGAAGCAGCGAAAGAGACGTACGTCAAAGAGAAGTGAAGACGCCGATGCTAGGCTGTGTCTGTATATGTGTGGTCATGTTTCAAAATTCCCATGCACGTCACCCTCCGGCCACTCCCGGGTTCTTCCGACCTTTCCCGACCAGTGGCTCGTATACAATCTCCTCTTGCACTAATGCTGCGCGTAATATATGCGGAGGCCTGCAAAGAACCGAGGGGTATTAATCCCAAACAAAAGAGAGACTTCAGCACGAAGGGAATGAAAGACTTTGGAAAGACTGATCGAAACATATGAACAGTTCAAAGATGCTTCCCTTGAATTCAAAATGGAGTTGAGCCGGTCGATTGAACTGGCATTATTTTGCCAAGTTAGCCAAGTTAGAAAGCATCAGAAGTGCGCGAAGCTCGGCGTAAAGTGCACACGTCGCTACGAGGCCGTTTAAATAAAGAAGTCGAACCTCACGCGGGGGAAAAGGGGGTGAAGACTGTACGAATCGAATGGAAGGTGTACATCAAAGACAAGTGCAAGAGCAGTGAGGACAAGGGGCCGGGTGTCTTGTGTGGCGAAGTTTCGCATACATAACTACAATAATCCAATAACATCGAAATAATTGCATTTACCGCTGGCAGCGAAGAACAAGCCGAAAAACTCGCCAGAATGCCCGAGAAATTCGAAATCATTCAATTCAGTGAGATATTTCGAGATTGCTGCTGATCCCATGGCACTAGTGGTCGCAAAGTCGTCCATCACATCTCGCAACATCCGCCTTTTGTGAGCATTTCTCAAAGGACAGGCGTGCCTCACCCCACATCTCCCTCGCCTTGGATTTTTCCCCTCGACCCGCCAACACGTCACCCATCCGTAGCAAACAATCGCCCGTCGCACGATGGATACCCATCATCCTAAACCCGTCTAATGAAAGTTGAAAGACGTTCATGGCTGTTGAATCGTCTCCGTTCATCAGAGAAATGTCCCCAAGACGGCGAAATGCCTGATGTGTCGCGGCAAGATCGCGCGATGTCCGAGCTGCTGCGAGGAGTAGGACTGAATACCGCAACGCGGAACCCAAATCTTCCATCTTTAAGGCCACATTGCTCAGCTTCTCAATCGCGACGATCCTGAGGTCAGCCCATCCCGATCCTGTAAGCGCGCGCTGGAGGCCCTGCTTCGCTTTCTCGTACTCTGCATTATGGAAGCCAAGGTCTGCTTCCAATATTTCGGCATGGATATCCAACTCCGCTGCCTTCCACACCGTGGGCGACACAAGGCTCTGTGCGGTGTCCATATTGGCCCGTGCACTCGCGAGATCTCCGAGCTCGATATCAATCTGCGCGACATTGAGGAGGTCCCATGCCTTCGCCATTCCATCGAAGGCGCGGCGTGCCCTGTAAATGCGCATGCGCAGCGCGCGCGCAGCATCGTACTCCGTGCGCCGGTCGAAGATCTCCGCGCTGACGTTGAGGACGTTCTTGTACGCGTGGACGTCCAGGTCCGCGAGACCCAGCGCCGACAGCAGCGAGGTGATCTCGGCGCACAGATCAGCGCCGCGGGAGTAGTCCCCTACCATCACACAGCAGGATGCGTATTGCTGCGTTACCCAGGCTTCGGCAGTCATATTTCCAGATGCCTGCGCGAGGTGCCTCGCCTCGCCACCGTGAAGTAATGCCGTTTGCAGATCACCCTTGCTGCGGTACGCTTTAGAGGACGCTGTCATACAAAGCGCTTGCAAGGACAGGTTGCCGGCCTGTTGCGCAAGACGAGCACCTCTGCCAGCAGTTTCTTTCGCCTGGGCGAATTGTCCCGTCAGGGTCAGGTGGCTTGCCAAGGTATACAGCACGCGAACTTTGAACTCCTGTCAGTGAGCGACATTAAACAGATATACGCCACGAACCTTGGCCGAGTAAATCGTTCTTCTCTTCAAAGCAGCATAGAGCATTGGAACTAAGTTCAAGGCAGCGAGGACGGCCGACGAGGACTCGCGCCTGTGCCAGCAAGTAATCACCTTTCAGCACTAAATCTCCCAAACTCTCCACGGCTCGATCCACGGCGTCAGAGAACTCGAACGCTGCCGTCTTAGCAGACGCGTTGAAATGCAGCAAATCGATTGTACACCGCACTGTGTCCTCTAAATAGAGCGCCCTGGATAACGCATACGACGTCACTGCACGGACGTTTGTGAACTCGGCCGAGAGGCGCTGAATGAGCTCTCGATTCGGGAGATCGGTAGGATTGCGAAAGAGGCTGGCGATCTCGTAGTAGTAGGACCGCAGCCCGTTGAACGAGTCGGCGGCAGGCGGGAAGTTCTCACGCACGTACTCGCGGATAGGTGCCAACGTCCGGAGACGACCGTCCGCCGTGGTGTATATAAGAGAACAGCGAAGCAACGTCGATTTGCTCCGGGCGATGTGCCCGAAGAAGGGCAAGTTCATCTGCGCCAGCGCTTCTTCCGTGATTCCATCCGGAATAAGCGACATCAGGCTCAGCAGGTCTCGGGCGTGGGGGTTTGACAGCATGCGTGGACTCGACAGCGAGATCAGGATGGACTTGTCCAGGTTTGCAGCCTTGTTGAACCCTTCGGAAAGAAGGGATGTCGTCTCACTTGCCCACCGGTCGAGTAACGATTGGCCGCCCTCAAAGGACGCTACGTTCGCCATGAGCGTGATTGCGAGCGGCAGATTGTCCGTCAGTGCGAGCAGCGCAGTGAGCTCGTCGGCATCTATGTTGTCCACGATGTCCAGGAAGATCTTCCGTGCGGAGTCTCCGTCGACGGGTTCCAATGGGACAAGGAAGGGTCGTGTCCATTTCACCTGCCCTGGTCGTTCTGCGCCGCGCATGGTCACCTTGAAAAATAAAAATCAGCTCTGGTGTAATGAGCGCATCAGTGACACCCACTATGAGCTGTATATGTGTGATCTCGCTGAGCAAGGATAGGAAATCCTCGACCTCCCCTCGAGAGTTGCCATTCTCCCAGCAATCTTCCAGATTATCTAAGACGAGCACAGAGGGCGCGGAAAGATCAGAGAGATATCGGATGATAGCCCGGGACAACTTCGCGGTCGGCTCGATGCTGAAGAACGCTGCGATAGCGTTGAGCATGTCCGCCGCAGAGGTAGACGACTCCAACGAAATGAAATATCGGTGCGAGCCGAATTTCGCCACCACGTTCTCGTTGTGGAGGACGGCAAGTGCAAGGCTACTTTTGCCAATTCCACCTGGCCCCAGGATCGCAGCCCGGAATGGATCGGGACCAAGAAGTATTTTCAGCAACTGCTCCACCTCGCGATCGCGTCCGTAAAAGATCTGGGGCGAAGATGGCATGAGGTACAGACTGCTGCTGGAGCTTGGAAGATTATCTATCTTCAGTCTCCACATTGATAGCAATCGCCGGAACATTCACCTTTGATGTAGAGTGAACGTCTGAAAACGTGGGTCATAAATACGTTCCGCGCCAAGAAAGATCTAGGCTGACTGATTTGCTGCTATTCACTTCCTGCAAGAGCTCCATGAGCTCCTCGTGCCGGATCTTAGCATCGTCCTGCAGATCGGCTATGGCTTCGGATGTCTCCAGCGCTGTTTGGATCTAATCGCGGTTATTCGAGGTGCAGCACCGGGAGGGACAATCTCTACGTACGCCCAACGCATCAATGGCGTCTTGAAGGCCCGCATTGCAATCTTGCAACAAAGCCGCCGTTTCGGCATGCTTCAGTACGCGCCGGAAGAGCCCCAGATCAACCTGCGACCGCATGTAGGAATGCACCTTTTGAAGCGTGCTAAAATTGTCAGTTAGAGGCAAACAAGAATCGATTCAACTTACTCGAAGAACTGGGACAAATGCCGCAAGATCGCAGGGGATAACAACTTACGGTTTCCACACAGATTGATGATAGCTGATAGGACCCCGTGGATCCGCACCAACATGCTTAGACATTGGGCCTTATTAGATTTCACGCTCTCCCAAATATTAGCAGGGCGACCGCTATAGGGTCGTATAACTCACCTCCACCGTCTCCAAGAGCATTATCGATATCCCAGCAATCCCTTTCAAATAGGGGCTGTTCGCGTCATCGTCCGAGATGGTTAGTAGGATGCGAGCAGCCGTCGTTGTGTAGTACACAATGTCGTACCCGCGGCCGTGAGTTTCATGTGGGGGGGTTCGTGGCATGAATCGTGGGGGTCAAAAAAGTCACGAGTTAAGAGAATTAAGAGGTAAGTCAGATTGATTATCTTACCCCTTCTGGGCGCCAGGAGTAAAAAACTCACACGGATCCTCCACTCCGCCGAGAGTTAATGACGGTGCCGAAGTTGCCGGATGCCAGAAAGGAATGAATTGATTTATTTATTTAAATGCGAGTGTTGGAATGTTGAACATTGAGCGCGCTCGTCGGGGTCCAAGACTCCAAATATCACCGAGCATGGGAATTCAGCAGATCTATGACGTTAGTCGAATGCCGGGTTGATCAGGTTCCCTTTACATAGCCAGTCGCGGGAGGGGACCAGGGTTTTCGTTGAGGTGAATCTGAAGCAACGGTCATATCCTCTTCACCAATACCCGAGGTTGACCCGAAAAACACCAGTCCTGGAGGGCGATTCCGAAGACTTCGGGCATTATTAATATATAACCGACCTTGAAGGAAGCCGATGTCGTAAGGAATTCCGTCGGCGCAAAACTGAATACGAGTCGCACGCTAAGATTTGCGACGGAAGCTCGTGGGAGAAGCAAACTCGATTGCGATACAAAGTGGACCGGACAACGAAGCCATACAGAGCAACAGAAAGATTATTCACCCGAAGAGGGCAACAGCGTCTCGATAATGCTCCTAGTTTCTGGGACAGGTATTAGTATGTAATACGAATGAAAACCCGACAGAGTAAAATGACAATTAACGAACCATGACACGCCTCCTTGACCTGGGCCATCCCCACGATCTGCGCCTTCTCAGTCCCCTTCCGCAGCTCCTCATTCGCCGCGCGCTGGCGCTTCGCTACGTCCTTGTATAATTAATCGATATTATCCAGGACGGAAAGCAGGAAGGCGGGCACGCACTAAGAGGGTGTCTTGCTCTTTCTTGATCTCCGTCCAAAGCGCGCGGATCGCGTCCTCTGCTGCGGCGTAGTCGAGTATGAACTTTGCGTACACGAGCTCCCTGCCAATTTATGCGTTCATCGCGAAAACGTAGTGCAAGCGAATATTATTCTTACGTGGCTTCGACCGTGCTCTTGACCTCCTCTGCCGCTTGCGCCATCTGGGAATCGATGAGCTAGAAGATAGGTAATCTCTGGATTAGATAGCCTCGCACCTCGTTTGTGAGTCGACTCTTTGCCGCCGCGAAAAACTTCTTCTCCATCTCTTTGCGTTTTTTTTCCTTTGAGGCTGCATATACATCGTCAGCGGCGCAATGTCAGTGAAAGTAAACAGAAATCGCACGCACCCATCAGCTGTTGAGCGACAGCGAGCTGGAGACTGTAACTCTATCAGCGAAGACAGACGCGGTGCAGGGAAAAGTCGGGCGGACGCGTTGTCATCACTGCCCGTGGATTGCTGCGACGCGAGAAAGTCAAAGTCTTCCACCGGTTCGGTCTTGCGGGTTTTGGTGGTGTGTGCTTGGGCCTGTCCGCGACGCTGGGCCATTGAAAAAAACGACGATGAAAGAAACAGAGATGGTGCGAGTATGTACGTGTTTGTGACAGGTCGCGACTTCAATCAATTGAGTAATGCAATCATTGGTTCAAAAGACAAGCGAATACGTGGCTTTGGGATACGTATGGTCCTCCCACAAACAAGTTCTCAAGATGTCAAGTTTCACCGCTAGAAGAAACCCGAGGGGGTATCCGGGGCGGACGGGCGGTGAGCGGTTCTCGAACCTAGCCAAATTTTATATTCAAGACCGATTCGAAAAATGAATTGAGGATCGACCTTGGGCAGCCCTTGCCATCCCGGCAGCCGCGCCGCACACGCGACCCAGAACGCGAGGACCTCC
This sequence comes from Mycena maculata, assembly GCA_029448575.1. Classification (NCBI taxonomy): domain Eukaryota; kingdom Fungi; phylum Basidiomycota; class Agaricomycetes; order Agaricales; family Mycenaceae; genus Mycena; species Mycena maculata. Next base: position 134,436 of record JARJLG010000127.1, read on the forward strand.
AGAACGGTCGGGTGACACGCGTCGAACTGGTATACCCGCGACACAAAACCAATGGTCCATCCTGAATGAGCATTAGCTCGATTTGAATTTGAATTTAACAGGGCAAGGACACTGCCCTCGGAGAAAAGGCCGAATACCCATTGGTCGTAAGACGTCAGTGCAAACCAGCGCGTTTTGCTTACCACGCAGGTGTCCCAGACCTGAGCATTTATAAATGAGATCAGGTCACAGGAAGGGAGGAGAGATGGGACGCGGACGTTGGCCCACAGCCGTTCTGCGCCATCGAGCGCGGCCGAACCATGCTCCGAGTCTAACCTCGGAAACTATGTTCTTCCGTGAGTGCGAGGACAGCGTAAGGCACGGGACCACCAACCGCTCGACACTCGGTGAATTCGAGCATGTCTTTTGGGGACAGGATCCATGGGGGTTGGAATCCAATGACCAGTGGATGATGAGGGATATTTCCGAGCGGGGTGAAGGCGGTAGACGTGCCGGGCCCGGAGTACGACCATATGAAGTGCTGGAAAACCTTCCTGTCTGAGTTCTCGGTGTCATCCCCGAGCGAGAAGTTCCAGCCGGATGTTTGCTCGGGAAAAAGGACGTGGAGTGCGCGTTGGACAGTCATAAGCGGCAGGTAGTCCAGCCATGGAATCATACTGTCGGATTATGCATGGGCAGCCAAAGATGCAGATGTAATGACATACCGCATTATGTCTGTTGGTCGTCTCCCGGAATGTGCGGAAATGTTGAATAAAGCGGGTAAGGCCGGCAAGCGGCAAGGCCCGCTACCGATTTTACAATAGCTGCCTAACGTTGTCACTGCGTTCCGGGCCCAAGTAGACAGACCTTTAGGCTAGGTACCTAGACAGAGAGGTAGACCCAAAAATCTGCCTACCTTCTGTCTATGTCCCTAGCCGAAGGTAGGCGAACTGAGCCTACCTCGGTCTACCTTGGGGCTACGCACGTAGATCTTGCATAGACCAATGTAGACCAAAGGTAGACTGACATAGACATCTGGTCAACAAAACCTTAATGTATTATAGAGCTGATTCTATGGATCTCCTGGGCTCTCACAGTATATTCGAGGCCATTGGCTGAACTGTTGAATACTGAATTCACAATACTAGTATTTACTCTTGAGTGGTGAAGAGGAATGTGAGCGTATAGATGATGATTGAGCATTGTAGTGGGTTCCTCCCTAAGCATTCTGGGCTCGAATAGGTCGGTTATTGGTTGGGCTAGGTGTGTCGATACGGTGTAGCCAAATATAGACTGAGGTAGACATATGTAGACACAGCATTTGGCTACCACGCCGAGACATCAGGACGACCGAGCGAGACCCAATTATGTCTACCTGAGTTCGTCTACATGGATCGACAGAGATAGACAAGACATCGACAGATGTAGACAAGAGGACGACCGAGTGAGCCCGAGGCTAGTCTACCTTGCCCCGGAACGCAGTGTGTGCCTCGCTTTCTGCCCATATGAACTATAAACCTAGAATTAAATTATTGTACCTTCATAAAAATTACAATGTACACAGAATAGATAAGTGCATGGATGCCATGAATTTACAAGCAATGAGAGGTAAGGGATGATTAGAGATATACCACTGTCTTATGGAAGGAGAGGGGTTGTCAAAGGCATCATCCCATGGCAGTGTCGCACTCTCGGGAATGTTTCCCCTTCCGTGTCTAGGGCTGGAGGTCATCCAGGTAGGAATCTCGGGGGTACCCGCAGAACCATAGCTCGGGTTCACGAAATGTTGATTTGGTTCATCTGGATGAAGCCGTGAGGATGTGATATTGAAGCGGCCATTCTGAACGAACCTTAGAATCCAGGAAGTAGGGATTCTTGTGCTTCATAATTTGCATGGAGAACGGCACCTGTGCGAAGAACAGAGTGCCCTCGGGAAGCTTCGCATGGAGTTCGTATGAGGAATGAGATTGGCATCTTTGTCCTTATACGGATACTCAGCCAACTTTACCTTGTCGTGAGCAAAGTGTGATGCCCATATATTTTATTTCCTTTCTTACACGGCCGCCCATTTTGCTTACTTACCGTATATTTACTACATTTCGTATACTTTCTACTTATGGAGTCATAACATGTAATCCATCTTGATTTCACTCTTACTACCATGGCGTGAATGACCATAATATTTGTCTGGCCAGGGCTTCAGAGGAAGTCATTTCAAGAAGTTGTGCAATAATTGTGTCCTTCAGTGATTGATGGACAAGCTGTGGCCGATTTCCCCAGGTCTTCATTATACTGAGCAGCCTTGTGCTTTTCACGTTCGACTCGGTTGCCTTTGTACAACGCTTGAATACAGGAACGGAGTTGTTTGCGATGAGAATCGGACGAGTCATCCCCAGTGTTGAGTACATTCAAAATACACCGCATGGCCATGAGAGAGGCATTGATGTGATGTATTGAAGTCAGAATGTGAGTCTGAAGACACTCAGGATCAACATTACTGTATTTGCTTCCCATTCATTATAAACATCTGTACCATCAGGTAACAAAATGACATCCAGTCACAGAGATCAGAGGGGATGGACACGGTTTAAGTTGTACGTTCATAGAGTGAATTGCTACAAGCCTACAAGGTGGTGCAAGGGGTACCCTCCGGAAGATGCCGAAACACCGGCTAATAGGGTAGGGTGGGTCCGGGACATCTTAATTCACTTTTTGGAAAAACTACCAGGATCACTCAAAAATGTGTTTGAAGACCTCAGAAAAAATCCCTTTTTTATTCTATTATTTGTATTTATCCTGAGCGTAATCCGGCACGCTGGACTGCACCTCTGGGAGGGCCAAATAGCCTGATTTTCGACCTAGATTTTAACCAAGGGTAGGATATCATCCAAGCACTTCTTGGTTAACTTTCAGCAGACTTAGGTTACAGTGCAAATGATTATAGGTTGCTCGAATAATTAGGTTGATTACTACCCAATACACTGTCTGTTTCATAAATTCATCCTCCGTCACTTTCCATGCATGGAAAGCAGTGATCTAGAAATGATCCAATGTGCAGGGCCAGGATGCATAAAACTCCCCTTGACTTGATTCACAATGTGGGCTGACTACCTCAAGTTCCACCTTTGCTGTGTGGGTCTGCGAAAGGGCCCTCAATGTTTGCGACAATGATTGTCACACAAATGCAGATGACCGGAGTAGAAGGAAACAGTGTACAGGGTAGATATTTATTCTTGTAACATCATCAAATATATCTGTATTTCATTTGTTGCCCTGATTTTATGGGGCTAGAAGGCCGTATTTGCTTCCTTGGTTTGGTGGACAGAAACCGAGGGAAGCTATTTCCCGTTTGGGCCCAGCTGATCTCGGCTAATAGGGTGGTGGGTCTGGCTGCTCTTAATTCACTTTTTATACGTAGTGTAGCGTATTTTTCATGCGGGTACTCCTTGAGGTGGTGACCACTGACAAGACCACAAGCAAGGGAACCGGAGAAGATAACACCTGATCCACGGACACAGCATCTTAGTTGAAGTAGGGGTAGCATACACCGTGAAGCGGCACGGTGGCGGAAGGAAGAGAGTGAAGATTGGCACGTCAAGTTCCGTGGGCGGAGATCACGGAGGCTCGTGCTCAGCATGATTACGAGCGTGGTGACGGCAATCATCGGCATTTCTTACGGATCTCGTCAAGCCGTCGAATTTTGGGCAGAGAATCATTGTTATCAGTGCTTACTCAGGAAAAATGACTAAAAACCGAATTTACTGCAGGACGCAATGATAGGGCGCTCTAAAACCCTTACCTAAAGGTAGCGGGAATGTTGGACCGCAGGGGACGGTGAACCGGTCGCCCGTTTCATCGTCGACGTCTTCCGTCCCCAGTGACTGCTCGGGGATATTGTCATCGGCCCCTGATGGATGCATATTAGCATTTTAAACAGGCTCCAGTAGAATCACGGTACGCGCACAAGATGTTCCCATCTCGTCCAGAGAAACATCCCACGCGTCATCCAGAGCTCTGATCTCGGAGAGCTGTCGCCACGGCTGGGCATCTACTTGAATACTGACGTGGCGGCTCCTCTGGCCGGAGGGAGGCATATCCGGGGCAGTAGGATCTCTGTGCATCTCCGGTAGAACAGCTTTTCGGAAATAGGTCCTGAGGTTGTCTGTCGCCCGAGACGCCATTGCCAATGATAAGGATGCCCTCGGTGATGAAGGGAAATGCAGGGGAAATAGCTGAGTTTGTCAATCCAATTGGGGAACAAGGGCGAACGACAAAGTCGTGAATGGTGACGAACTCGGAAGGTGGCCACCGACCTGACTTCCGGAGAATGAGTCAGAAGCGGATGCCAGGGAATATTTGTGTGACAACTTCGGACAAGGGTACGAAATTATGTGAAAGACGAGATTAAAGAGGGGTCTCCAAGACGAAAAGCGGTGCGTGTGAACTCGAAAACATGACCACACCCAAGACACCGCTTTCCCTTTGCTCTTTCATTTCATCAGCACTATCCCGAGTTGATCCCGAGTGTGTCTCCCTCGTGCGCGTTAAGTCGTGACCAAAGTTCAAACGCAATGTGACTTCACCCAGATGCTCCGGACATACGAGTTCCGAAGGATTGTTCGCTGGCGGCTGGCGGGGCTGGCCTATTTTTGCCACTGAAGCATATGGTCGCTCAGTGCTCCCGCCCAATTCCCCTTTCAGGTCACTGGGATGTGCATCCAGGACGTCTGGTCCTTGGGACGGTCAAGTGCGGCGGCCGACCATCTGACACTTTGTATGCTGATGCTGATTCTATCCGACCAAAAGAGCGAATCACCTTCCTAGTCTGTGCTCTGTCTGACATCCCGTATTCCTTGGAAACAAAACGCCATTCCTACGGTTAATATGTTACATCGGAATGACGAGACTTGCGTCATTTCTCGTGCCAGACCACAATAACCTAAAGAAATTGCAGACGGATTTAGGATACTGATTGCTGCAAGCAAGACGCTAGAGAGAGGTAGGACAAATAAAAGTAGGAAAGTCTCCGTGAGCCCTTTAAATAAGCGGTAAGATACCCTCCTCATCTACAGAATACAACCTCAAGCATGCCTGCGATTGTGATCGTTGGTGCTGGGTATCTGTGCCCTCTGCTTTCCGGAATCTCACACTCACACTCTGCTACTAGAATCGGGGGAGTGTCGTTCGGCATTGCGCTGAGGCGCCAGCTCGGAGTAGATGACTTTACGGTACGCGCGGCCATCGACCTTGTTTCATGCATTTCCTTAAGGTGTGCGATAGATCTACGAGAAGGCTGCGGATGTTGGGGGCACTTGGAGAGTGAGCTACAGGATCCTCTGTTTATTCACTTTCATTAATGTTCGATTAGGACAATATCTATCCGGTCCGTTTGACCTCCACCTCTCGTCTCGTTTGCTGAGATATCGACTCAGGGCGCCTCGTCCGACATCGCCGTTCACTTCTACTCCCTCTCAACAGATTTAAACCCGGACTGGCCCTCCACCCATGCATCACAAAAGCAAGCACTGGACTATTGGCAAAAACTCGCCGTGAAATACGATTTGTATCGTCGCATCGTCTTCAAACGGCTGGTAGTCTCAGCGGAATGGAGCGCCAAAGAGCAGCTGTACCATATCGTCACCGAAGACGTCCCTTCGGGCACGCGGCACTCGACGACCGCCAAAATCCTCATTTCCGCCCTCGGGTTGATCGAAATACCGCGGTTTCCCGGCATTCCCGGTGTCGAGTCGTTCAACGGTGAGATGTTCCACTCGGCACGGTGGGATACCGGCGTGGATCTGTGCGGAAAGCGGGTTGCTGTCATCGGCAATGGGGCCTCGTCGTATGTGGACTCACATAACGCCTAGGCGTATGCATATAACTAACGCATCCCGGGCGCAGGACACAATTTGTCCCAGTGATTTCGGAAGACCCCACCGTGCAGGTCACCCAATTCTGCAGGACACCCAATTGGTTCCTTCCGCCGGTCAGCACTTCCACAATGTCCCTACGCAGTTTCTGACAGAATCATTTGTTAGATTCGGGCCGACTATAGCCCCAGCTGGAAATGGACGTTCAACAACGTGCCGCTGGCGATGAGGATTTACCGACTTTTCCTATACCTCCGGGTCTGTACCTCGTTCCCTTCCCCGCTTTTTTTAACTGAGCCATATTCCAGAGCGAGCTGTTATACATTTTTATTTTCGCCAACAAAAGTATCCGGGAACGATACACCCATGTCTGTTCAGCTCCGTCGCATTTTTGTTTGATTCTTATCTGATCCAGGTGGCGACGGACTACATCGTGCGGACCGCACCTAAAGAGAACGTGGAGCATCTGATTCCGAAATACAGTCTGCGGCCGATTCTTTCCCCGATCCACACACGCTGACTTTGATACAGGTCTTGGCTGCAAACGCATGATATTCGACACGAATTTCCTTGCAGCGTTGCATCGGCCTAACCTATCGCTGAACTGGGAGGGCATCCAGTCGATCTGCGACGACGGCATCATCACCAAGAAAGGCACGAAACGTAGTATGTATTCACAGCGGAGTGTAACTGACCTTACACACAGGAGAAAAGCTCCCGTTCGACATCATTATTTTCGCGACTGGTTTTACGGCGGTGAGTCTAAAGGATGGTAAAGTGAATTGGGTGTAACGGAACCACGAGTAGGACTTGTACCCACTTACTGTTGTCGGGGCCACGGGGAAGACTGTCCAGCAGTATTACGACTCGCAAGGTGGTCCCAAGGCGTATTTCGGTACGACTGTCCCCGGGTTCCCCAATCTGTTCATGATCGGCGGTAGGATTCACCGTTCAACGTTCATGAATTCACACCTAACCGGGATATTCGTAGGGCCGAACACCGCAACGGGACATACGTCCGTTATTCTTACGGAGGAAATCCAGGTATGATTGTTCATTCTCTCAAAATCGCAGTCCCTGAGCCCTGCCATCCAGATCAACTACATCCTCAAATTCGTGAAGCCCATCCTCGACGGCACGGTCTCCGCCTTCGACGTCACGTCCCGCGCGACGGACGCGTATAACACGCTGATCCATGCGCGCCTCGCCCGCTCGGTTTTCGTGGGGTGTGTTTCGTGGTACCGCAAAGGCGGGGAGGGTAAGGTGTCGATGATATTCCCGGGCCCCATGATGCTGTACGGTTGGTGGTTGCGGAAGCCACGTTGGGGCGACTACACCGTCACGGCCACCGATCGGTGGGAGCGCAAGCTGCGCTGGGAGAGGTGGAAGGACCTGGTTAATCCCACGTATTATCTCGCCGTGCTGATCGGCTTCGTGGTGTTATGGATTAGCGGGTGAGAGGCTGGAGAAAGGCGAAACGTTGGGAGGTCTTTAGCTTGTCTGCGGAATTTCGTGGACCGGGATTCAGGTGAAGGACATACTGGTCATTGACCCTAGGGTTTCTGGTGCTATATTTTGTATTTATTGAACGATTGATTTCTGTTTATTGGCCCGTGTCAACCATCCGGATGCGAGATCCAGTCGGAACATTATCGATGCATCATCCCTTACCTTTTTATGTAATTGCGCAACTTCCGGTGCTCTCGGGGTGAATCCTTGCTCACGTGAATAAATTCGATGACCGGGTTCGTTAGCATATTCAACCGCCCAGCAGAGCCTGGTGGATTGTATCTCTATCTCAGAACCATTACTTCCAATTCCCTAAAGATTGTGGCGAGATCCGTTAACCGACTCTCCGAATTACATTTCCTACACCGGAAGGAGCGGGCCTAGAGAGGTACAGAGATGAATGGCGGTAACCTTCAGGAATATTATAAAACAAGTGGCGATATCATTACGAAACGTATCCGGCGTTCATCCCACAGTGGGAGAGGAGAGTAAATTCGCCACCACAGAAAATTCGCCCTAATTTGAAGGAAGGATTCTAGCCATCAATAAATACATTTCATCGTCTAAGAAAGAAAATCCATACCGCACCGCCGATAAGGACTCTGCAGCAAGCTTCAACCCGGCCCCACTTTCCAGCCGTTTTATCCGGAGGAGGTGGGATATGTGCGTGTTGCGCACTTCAGAGATAGTAAGAGACTCCAGTCGCGCGCCCTCCCACTGTGTATTTCCTTTCTGGCCCGGCGGAGCGCAACGTGCCTCGAGCATGCGCACCATGGATTCCCCGAATGCGAGACCCCGCGTCGTAAGTCTCCGCATGGCGGGGAGGAGGGGAGAGGTGGATCCGTCTTCCTTGAAGAAGGCGAAGAAGTCGTCCGCGGAAGCGACGGACGAGAGTCGCGCCTCACATTCGATGGTGAGATCGGTGACGGTCGGCGCTGCCGCGAGTAAAGCTACAAGGGCAGGGGATAAAATAAATTCGTCGATGTGCAGCGATGTCGGCGCTCCCATGGACCGCTGCAGGAGGCGATCTATGGATGGTAACATCACATCATCGCAGGCGGAAAAACGTAGACTCTGGAGGGCCGGCAAGGTGAGCGCGTCTGGTGGTGGTGAGAAGCGGGTGAGATGGAGATGCTGTAGGCGGTGGACCAATGCCTGGTTTGAGTTGGTCGAGGTCCAATGGAAGTTGGCGGGGTAGAAAGTACATTCCACAATGTTCGGAGCATGATGGAGGATATGAGCGTCTGCGTTTAGGTAGATAGGGCCTTTGTACGCTACAAGTTGGTTCCATGGCAGGGATGCGCCTAGCACTCCAGATCCGGTGAGAGACAGGGACACGTCGTGGAGCCGAGGGGCCGCAGAGAATGTGGATAGGGTTACTAAGTGCACGGTGTTCCCAGAAACGACAACCCTTATGTCGAGTTTCTGCAAACTTCTGAAATTGTTACGGCCGGTCTCGACCATATCAAAGAACCTGGGAGAGCCTTGCAGTTCGGCGTCCGACCAGCGATGGTCCTTGAACATTCGGAGGACTTTGTCACACGGGGAGTGTCCGTTGTCCACAGGGGCCGCGTCGGGAGCACGGCACCAAAACCGGATGGCGAGCCGTCGGTTCCCGGCCCGCTTAAACCACGCCTCCACGAGCGCAGGAGCATCGCGGCAACGTATATCGCAAGAAAAGGCACAGCGCGTCCAGATTTCAGGAGTAGAAAGAGCGACGGCTCGCCAATAGCTGCAGATGTGTCCCAAGACCCAAACCCCGCCTTTCACGTCGACGCAGTCAGGTTTGTCGCCCAGGAGATCCGCGTAATGGAGAAATATATGCTCCAGTATCTCGGTGGGGATGCGCCGGATGGGCGCCAGTGCGAATTCGCAGCGCTCGATGTGACGTGCGGCATGCAGCTCTTCACGCTCGAGCCGCATGAGCTCCATGCGCAGCTGCGTGACCTCGAAACTGAGGTCGGATTTGAGGGAACGTGCAATTCCTAGACTGTTCTTGATCTCCGCGACCTGATAGTCGACGCGGGGATCGTTGTTGTAGAGGAGGCGTGCGATGTCGGGTGGTAGCCCGTAGGCCAATTTCCCTCCCGAAATCGACATTTTCTGTGGGCGATGGTGAGGATCAAGAAGTAGAATCAGCTAGGGAGATCTCACAATGTACTTGTGGTTGGTGCGGAGTCTGAGATATCGATTAACACTTGGTGAGATGAAGGCAGAAGGCAAGGGCCAGTTAAGCGCGCATAGCCCTTGTGACTCGTCAGTTACCATCATCGTGCGAGAATGCGGAGCATTAATTTTCTAAAATCCAACTCAAATCTATGATATCTATAGATCAGACCCGACCAGCAGCGAGTACCTCTTCTGGTGTCTTTTCCCCGCGGACAACCGCCTGGACGACCTTCAGCGCCTGCGAAAAGTCGCGGAATATTATGTGCTTGATGCCCTCGCGTGTGCAGTACGCCGCGAGATCGTTCTCACCGTCGTCCTTCTGCTTCACAAAGAGAACGTCGGCGTGGCGGGCGGCCGACATATCTGCGACGCCGACGTCAGAATAGGACTGGCCCATACTTAGGAGAGGACATACCGGAGACACCATCGCCGAAGAAGAAGAGCAGCGGCGGGGACGCGAGGTCCCTGTACGGCAGGATTGCGCGAGATTTGTCGTGGCCGAAGCCACTAGGGTTAAAAATGAACACAGGAAAGGGCCCGGAATAAAGAGAAGACACCTGCTCGGGTGCCGGAATTTGATGTTCCACTTCCCGCTGGGCTCTACCTCGACCTCGTTCGCAATGATGTCGATGGTATTGGCCACTTCGTCGCCGACGAGATTCGATAGGACCGCGCGGATTATGGGTGCCATCCCACTACGCGGACTCGGTGAGATGCTCAAAATGAAGTTGCAAGAACAATTACCTGGAGACGATCACAATAGGAATATCGTTGGTTCTACACCACGTATCAAAGTCCTTGAATCCCACATCGAGCTTGATGTCTATATTCAATTCAAAATCGCTCAAGCCCCCTAAAATTTTCGACGTACTTTTCTTCAGTTCTTCTTTGCAGGCATCGAACGAGTAGCCGTTTGCGGTGATACTTTCTAACATTTCACGGAAGCCGTCTCTGCTCGATGTGAGTTTCCGGCAGGGAACGCTGTCTACGTAAAAAAACGTCACCTAAATGTCTGGCGGCCCGCTAAGATCTCTAGGTTGCCCGCGCGCCGCTTTTCCTTCCCAAAGCCAAGGTTGTCAGTCATATCTAGCACTATGAATTATCTCATCGTCGGAAAAGCGAGCCGCATACAATCATTCGAGTCCTGAGTCGTGATTGTGCCATCCCTGTCCTAGGATGAGAATCAGGTAGGAGATGCGGACCAGGGGACAAACCAGTCGGATAAGACCACGAATCGCTTGTCCTTGTACACAGGTGGGTAGGGCAAGGTGCTCTCGGGAATGAGGTCGAGATCCGCCATGACAGTCTGGATAGAGTGTTGTCCCGATTTGGCAATGATTTCCGTTGTTACGGTCACGAGAATCACGTCATTCGAATCACGACGCGTCGCGCTCCAGAAAAGACTCGAAAAAAAAGTTCTATATTTCACTATGCCTCGAGTCATCCGATTAAATCTCTCTTTAATAAAATCGTGTATGTCGGCCTTTTAGACTGCTTCAGTGGATCCGCGGGATGGAGGACGTGGGACACGTGTGACGTAGTTCCACGACAACTAACACGAAGCCCGTTTTTACACGAGTGACTCTTGTAAAAGTTAACAGACCGTCCCCATCCGATACTCACATTGGACGCTCTTGCTCTTGGCTATGCTTCCGGGCCCGGAATGACTGTAAACGGATGGATGATTCCGATGATATTTTGAGTAAACAGCATCTCGTAACCCTACGACTCCGAGTCAACATTTTTTATTTTCACGGTCAGTAAGAACCAGCCTATGTTGAAGCTTACCGGCCTTGATGATAGACTCAATGTTGTCTTTTGGAACACCGCAAGCGCGCAACGAGTCAAAGACACGTTCCTGCCATTCGCAGTCGGCGCAATGAGTTGAATCACTTTGCGGTGCCTGTGAATCGAAAACGAGTCGTAGCATTCCAGAATCGAGTATAAAGCGGGTAAGGCCGACAAGTGGCAGGGCCCGCTACCGATTTTAGGTGGCTTGACGTAATGCTCTCTCCTCAACGACAACTTGAATAGAATTAAATTGCTGTACTACTATCTTCCAGCTGCCGAAAATATTCCTCGTTTATCTGAATATTAAGGACAAGGGGGGCAATTTACTGTTCTTCAATGACGAATGGCAGACAGAGCACGGAGAAAGAACGGATGGGCTACCAAGAGGAAAAGTTACACCATTGAGGTCCAGAAGTAGATCCTTCAAGTCATCTTCATCAAAAGAGTCGGAGGTGGAACACAGTCTGGATGAAGCCATTTGTACCTATTCAGCAATAGATCCTCATCACAGATGCGATCAGGTCGCTTGAGAATTTTGGAATCAAATTCCCCAGTTGACAGGGCGCAATGAGATCGAAGAGGGATGGCTTCAGCACACGATGCACATGTGAACGTAGTGAGAGCTTCAGAGGATGTCATCTAAATAATTTGATAATCTTGTCCTTCAATGAAGGAGGGATAAGTTGAGGCCAGTAGCAGGCCACCTTTCACGTATTTTCTCCGACTGTTTGTTGTACCGAGCAAGGTCGTTGGATTTTGCTTGCTGTTCACATTCAACTCGTTTACTTTTTTGTCGAAATGCAGGCACGCAGTTTTTGTTGGTGCATCTTGACGGGATTGGGCGCATGGAGTTAGGAGAAGCCTGACTTCCGTATATTGCAGTGAGAATGTAAACCTGAAGATCGGGATCAATATTCAGAGTGTCCCATTCATTGCAGACATTTGCACAGTCAGGTAGCAATACACTGGGGGGAAGAGAGGATGGTGGATATGAATGAGAGAACTGGGTACAGTGCCTGGAAAGAATATGTTTTATAATGTCCCTACGGATCGATTCAGTGGTAGCTTGCGCGGTAGTTCGATGTGATGCAGCGCAACGATAAATTGAAGGACTGGTCTGCGATGGGTCTCGAAACAGTTGAAAAAGTCAGCAACAGACAAAGAACAACGGCTTGTCACTGGGGCAGATTTGATGGTCTGCAAATGTTTGCGGAGGGAAGCCTTCAATTTGAACCGAAGGTTGCGTGACCCAGATGCAGTGATGTGGAGTATGCCTCAACATGAGACAGATGCTCAGTGGTTATTCCTTTTGAATCAGCAGACAGAACAATGTCAAGAACAGCGGCAGACATCGAGGCTGCTGACTCAAGTTGTTGTGCAATGGCGACACACATTGAACCATCAAACTTGGAACCAGGTAGAACACCAGATCTATGCTCAACGCGAGCATCTGTAACGAGGTGATGGATTAGAGCATGCCGACACTGAAGTAAAGTCACATCATGATGCGGTATGGTATGTAATGTAAGGGTGTTCTGTATTGTCAGTAAATCTGAATGGAATGCAGAGATACGGGAATGGGTGCAATAGTGTGCAGTAAATATATCACGAAGGACATTCAAGGAAGGGATATGGGGTTTAGGTGCAGGTGCGTGAACCGCGGCAGAGGTGGAAGCACATGCCGATGTAGAAGAGTTATGGCAGACACAGGAGAATGGACGGCCTGGGTGCAGTAAGAGGCGGAAACCATATGTACGGACTGAATGAACACACCTTGAAGCGGAAGATCACCGTCTACATGCATGTTGCAATCCTCTTGCCCGGGGGTCTCGGACGGGGCTACAGGCAGGTCATTAAGAAAGAGAAAGGAAGAAAAGAAAAGAAAAACACACATGGAAGCGAATGAATACCAACAATTCGGGAAGTGAGGACATAGGAAGCATCGGGGAAGGCATCCCGACAATAAGAAACCCAGTCACAACCCAGAACAATATCCGAACGAGGAGAAGGCATTATACGAAGCTGTACATCCATAAAACAGATGGAGCCATTGTTGCGAGGTAACGACAAAAGACCAGAGCGACGGAGCGAGGGACACTGATACCAGAAGCCATAATCCAGTCCAAGGACAGTGCAGAGGTCTGAAGATCAGGGTTGTACGATGTTGAAAGAGCAAGGTTGCAGAACGTGGACGGTGTCATGGAGAGAGAGAGACATGGCGACGAGAAAAACCCACGCAACATGCCACGTCGAGCGGAAAATCGCGGAAATGTCAAAAGTACGGATAAACGGCTGTCATAACACAGCTTGGATGACGAAAGCCTCCACATTTTGGCGGGCGGAAAAGGAGCTTACACAAAAAGTGATGACGAAAATGTGATTTACTGCAAGACTTGAAAATAGGGCGCTCTAAAACCCTTACCTAAACACCTGTGACACCTATATATATAGACCTGTCAGATGGCAGGTTACCATCAGTTCCTGCCATCTAATGTGTACTGATATCAATGGATCCTGTTACCCGGCGGTAGCACCCTGCGGTAAAGGTGCTTAGAGTGACTTGGAAGAAAAGAAAGCTAGGCAGTTCCCAATTGGGATGAGTCCCAATTAGGATGCATCCCAATCGAGACCATCATGATCCCCCGGCCAACGCCGACCATCACCTGGCTGCGGGATCATTCGGCGGGCCATCAACATCGGGCCCGCGCCATCAACATCGCTGCCATGCCATCAACGTCGCCGCTGCTGCACCCGCCATCCAAACACACAGCTCCCTGTAATCCCTCTTTTCTGTAGACCATATATATATATTACACACTCAAAAAAAGAACAAAATGATGCTAAATAAAACAATGTATACAGTCCGTTGTGCGCTACACGTTGTGTGGGTAAGAACTACGCGGCTGCTGCCGCTACCGACGCAGCGTGGGCCGCTGCTGCTTCGACTGCCGCCGCCGCCGCTTCAACTGTCGCCGCTTCTACCGCTGCCGCCGCCGCTTCCGCTGCCGTCGCGTGTGCTGCCACCGCTGTGGGCACTGCTGCTGCTGCTGCTGTCGCAGGTGCCGTCACAGGTGCTGCTGCTGCTGCCCCTGGCGCAGGTCCCTCAACCGGCGCATCCACGTCCATGTCCTCGTCACTGGTGATGGGCGCACGGCGGGGTGGAGGCAGGTGCTCCTCGTCCTCGTCCTCATCGGCATCAGGGTCATTGTTGCGCTCGTCTTCGCTGGTGATGATCTCCTTGCTGGAGAAGTTGGGGCGAGGACGGGGGCGGGGGCGGGATTCGGTGGGCGTCGACGTGGCTGCAGCTGCTTCCTTAGCGGCGCGTCTGGCGGCGGTGTCAGCCCTCATCTTGGCAGCGGCCGCCCTGGTGACATCGTCGTCGCGTGGAGCCTTCTTGGATGCGCTCTTGCCCTTCGGTGCGGCTTTCTTTGGCGCTGCGGTCTTCTTTGCAGACTTGGGTTTTGCTGCTCCGTGGGGCTTGCACGTAACAGGCTTCTCGACAGGCGCCTGCTCCGGCTCGCTGTCGGGCTCCTCGACGATGGGCTGCTGGGGTAGCTTCGCCGTGATACGGCGACGTTTCGCGGCGGGCTTGGTGGGGGCGGCAGACTCACTGCCAGATGCATGCTCGTCATGCTCCTCATCCTCGTCCTCATCCTCGTCGTTGTTGTTGTTCGGGAGCTTGCGCTTGACGCCCTTGTCCTTGCATGTCGCGCCATGCTTGGCTTCGACGCGGCCGGCTGCAACGTCCTCCTCCCACTTCTCCTTGCGCGCTCTGAGCTGCTGTGCGGTCAGCCTCATAAACTTGCATTGGTCGTTCTTGACAGCATCATAGAGGTCTTGAAGCGGGCACACGGATGTGCTGAGCTCGCTGGGATTGACAAGCTCGGGGAACGTCCACCCCACGAGAATGACGCCGTACTTTTGTACAATGTCCTCCTCGTACCAGACGTAGGCCATCTGGGCCTTGGGATCCCCCGTAATGCCAACTACACCTGTGTGGTTAGTGAACATACAGACGCAGCGACTGCGACGTACTGAGCTTCTCTGTGAGGCCTTCGCGCACACCCGCCTTGAGGAAGTCGGCCTTCTGCTTGCTCGTACGCAGAAGATCTGGACCATGTTATTAATGAGGCAAAAAGAAAGAAAGAAAGACGATGTACTGCCAACATCGCAGCCTGCGACACAGAAAGCTTCGACCTTTGTCCCCACCTCCACTGTCACCCACTTCCGGCGTGTTGCAATCGGCATGTACTGCTCCAACTCGCGTGAGGTAAAGAACCATTGGGGCTGCATGTGAAAGTCGCTGCTGTTTCTGACGATGCAGAAAAAGCCCTCGACTCCGACACGCGTCCCAAGCCCTACCATCTGCAAAGTGAGTCAGAAATGCAGTGGATGAGGGGAAATGCCACGTACTAGAAGCTTGATGTTCCTTACAATATTCACAACGTCCTGGATCTTCCCGCGAGGTGTATCGCGCCGTAGTTTGACCTCACGGGTCTTTGTGTCTCTGAAACGTTCGACAAGGGTGTCCTTCTCCTCCTCTGTGAGGGTCTTGTACTCGTCGAAGTAGTCGGTATGAAGCGTTGGCGCATCTTTCACCTCTCCGCCTGTGTTCATAGGAATTAATGAAAAAATCCGTGTAGTGAAAAGAGCAAATGACAGACTTACGTTCTCGACATTCAGCGGCCTTTTCAGCCCTGAAGGCATTATATGGATTGATTTTTGACTGCGAGTTAACCATACGGGCGCCGCCTTGGAACATCATTTCGAGGAAGTACTTCGGTTTTTGCTTGTAGCGGGTGGAGAGGTCGTTTGCGAGCGCGACACTGCCCTCCCACCATACTGCCAAGGCCTGGTCTATGCCGTCTTGCTTCTCCTCGTGCTTCTCTTGGTTCTCTTTGTGTTTCTCTGCAGTCAAGGGCGGATGCTTCTTGGACTCGCCATGGCGGGCTTTTGGATGGCTTTCGATGGTGATTATGGCGAAGGCGGTGGGCATGTTGAACAGAGACCAGATAGACGAGATGGAAGGTGAGGCAAAGAGGAAAGGAGTTTGAGTTGTGGGCGTCGAGAATTGAGCGGTGCTGAAGGTTAGGGTTAGAGTGATGTGGGAAAGTAAACGTGACGCGTTCGCATTACTGCCCATAAATCCTTGTTAATTTGCTGACGCGTTCTAAACGCGATTCGTTCCTACTTCACATGTGTTACTGCCCATGATTCCTTGTTGAAATGTTGCTGCTAATATCTCTAGCTTGTAGTTCGCCAGTCAGGGCAGGGAAGTAATCATATTGCAAGTGTATAGAAGAAAAAAACTACAGTCCCAAGTCCGCAGTCAACGACTCCAACAGTATCTGCACGATGTCCGCCTCGTACCCGAGCCTCTCCAGCTCCTCGTACCACTTCGTAGGCGCCACATGGTTGATCATCATGCGGACAGTTGGCAAGTCCGACGTCGTGAGATTGGTGTCCAGGTACGCGGTTGTCAAGGGGAGCGGGATCTCGCTCTTGCTGGGCGAGACCGCTCGGGGAGATCGGGAAGAATTGAGGTGCCTGCCAGTGGTGCACATCTTCGTGGGGGTGAACAGCTGCGACGAGGAGGCGTAGCTGGGTGGCCGTGCATTCGCGGGGGCTCGAGAGATTGATGCGCTTGAATCAGTGACTAAGTGAGATAAATCAATACATTGTTCCAATGAGAGTGAAGATGTACACTGTGCCCATTGAAGCTACCGCTGCAAGCTCGAGATCGTGTACTCAAACTTTGCCGATGCAGCCTTGTGCTCCGCCTCCCGACTTGCCAGGGCTGCCTGTGTCTGCTCGAGGGCATCCTCAAGAGTCGTGATCTGCCCACGAAGCTCGTCGATGTCTGCCATCAACATATGATTATGCTCAATCTCGTTCATGAGATTGAGCACGTCCTGCGAGTAAGGCTCCTCCCAGCCATCACCACTCGGGCCAGGGGCAGGGGCGGCGAGAGAGCCAGCAGGGTGGCCACGGAAGACGTAGACAGAGGAGCCAACTTGCTTGGGGTCGGGGATGACGAGTCCTGGGCGGATATAGTTGGGAGAGGGGGGACCTGAAGTCGAATGGCCGGTGAGGGGCCATTTCTGGCGCCTGGCGTTGGTCATCCACGCATTAACCGTCAGGACGCCCACCGTCTCGATGTAGGTCTGAACAATACGTGCGATGTCCATGTGCGCGTCCGGATTGCCGGCCAAGAACACCGGAGGGATGTACATGGTGCTGGACAGGTATTCTGGCAGAACGGGTGTCTTGGGCCGCGTGGTGCCCTCACTGTGGATGATGAGGGTGGTCGAGCCAATGATACGATCGAGGATTGTTGCCTTGAAGATGTCAGTCAGGAAGTGTGCAAAGAAAAAAAAAATAAAGACGCACCACATTGATTAATACCTCACGCACACTATTAACAAATTCGACCCGCGGGGCATACCCACCCTTTTCAGCGACGGGAAGGGAATAACGCAGGGCTTTGAGCTCAGGGAAGAAACCGGGGTCAGACGGATGCTGCTGATTGTCGGTACTGGCCCCACTGGCCAGCCAAGCAATACGGGCTTTCTTGAATCGGAGGTGGTACGTATTCCAGATCTCAGGTGAATGGGCAAAGACACCTAGATGGCGGTGAAGGTTGTAGACGCCGAGAGGGGTGAACCGGAGACGATGCAAGGGCAAGGGGTTGGCGCCGGGAAGGCCATTCCAAGACGGTGGGGGGACGGGGAGGGCACGTACTCCGGGGGCGTTCCAATTGTGCACTGGGGGAGGATCCTCAGTCAACATGATGGTAGGAAGATAAGAGTTTAGCGAGCCTTGACGGTGCTGATGGCTGTTTATGGCGTGTCCCAAACAGGAAAGAGTCCCTCTGCGGCGTACAAAATGCTCAATACTGGGTTGCATATAATTTATTCAGCGGATTGATCTAGTCACCTATGTTCAGGGAATGTCCATTGATTTTAATGGGAAAAATTGTACACTTAACCTTTGTATTCAGCGTGATTTACACCAAAGTGTCAACTGAGAAAAAAATAAAGTTGCAGTCTTACTGGTGAGTAAGGTAGCATCGTCCACTCACATTCAAGGTCCCCCAGACGTACGGTACCTTGAAAAAATATATTTGGCTTCTTACTCGCATCCTGGAAGCAGTCAGACATGTGGTTAGTCTGACCTTGTCAGTGCCATTCCAATCGCACGGCTAAGTTTTCAGCGCTGTAACTTTAGATATATGGGTTCTATGAACATTCTGAGAAGAAATTGGGGCTTTCTGGGAAGTTCAAAATTTGACCCAAAATTCGAGTATTTGAAGGATTGAAGGTCCATGGAGTCGTCCACGCGGGTAATAATCTCTCAGGATGCCAAACCATATCCCCTTTACCCATATCCTCTGTCAGAACTGGGGTTATATGCCGTTAATGTCAGGCGGTGTCAAGAAAATATCGGAATACACGTAGAGCTGTATGTATAAATGTGGTTTCAACAGTGTTCAAACTAACTCAAAGTTCATTCCAAGGTATACGAGAGCTATATTGATGTAATTTCTTGACATTCCAGCGCTAGTAGTTCTCCCCATTCCATCTAGGGTGTTTTGCAGCCGTGCAGACCAGTTCTGCGACTCGCAAATGGGAAAGAGTGTTTTTGTCTGACATTTGGCAGGGAAAACCCGAATATCATGTCTCCCATCTTTCCCTATAGAATGGTAGCAATTTTTTTTTTGCATAATATCAATTATTGACACTAGCTACGCGTGTTACATGCTCCACGTCGCGTGAAACTTGCGGGGTAGAGTCAAGACGGACGTGTCTAATGTTTGCCACCGGTGATTCAAGTTAATCACCGAGTTCGGACCGATGAAAACGCTAACTCTCAGGTATGTGTGAATGCGAAATGCGAAATGCTAATGCAGCAGAGCTATGAACTCTAAACCACACACAACACACAACACTATCAACAACTAACCCCTCAATAGAGAGAGTCAGAGTGCAAGTTCGGGGGTGTAAGTCAAATATTAGACTTGATAGCAGCTGGTTTCTCGGTCGATCACTTAGTTAACTAAGGGTCGCTCGCGCTTTTGCAAGGTTTGACTGGTCAAGTCAAGCTGTATTGGACAAGTAACGTCTAGGACGTCAAGGAGACAGTATAGGGTAGGTTTTAAGACCGTTAAGTCTGCGCTTTTTGTGTCTTTCGACGGTTTCAGTGTTCTGTTCAATGTTCTGGGTCTGTTTGCCATGTTCTGACTATTGCCGTGTTCTATCAATTGCCGTGTTCTGATTCTGAGTCTGGTATACGATTCGTTCAAAGCAATCTAACCTCCACGGCTATCAGAGCGACGGTTCCAGTGGCTGACACAACGTGTACAGCGCCCCTAGATGTGCTAGCTTGCCCTCTCCTTCTGCTGCCCTTTTATACTACTGCCCTATGGTTTACATCACGATGATTACTGTACAATGTCCGTTGGTTCGCGGCACCCAAGTCCTAATCCCTGGCTCCTGATTGGTCGTGTCTTGTTGAGACATATGGTAGACATGTGGTGTTTGACACGACACATGTGATTGCTGATTAAGTGGATAGAAAGTGTCTTCTTCGTCTGTAGCCTCTAGTCCCGGGCCTGAATAGTCTTGAAGCTTCTGCACAACTCTTCTACCTTCCCAATGATACCCCATAGCCCCTGGTTTGGTTTGGTGGTTCATCCACAATATCGCAATCTGTGTCTCTCTCTCTTTGGTTTATCCTCGCGGCTAAACGGCTGGATCATGTCCTACTGTTCAAGTCATCCCCAGACTCGGTCTGGACCCAATGCGTGATCAAACGCGTCCCCAGTTTTGGGTAAAACAGGTCTAAACAGTCTTGTCGTGAATAATTGGGTTCTTCCCACTGTTGCCTGCCAGCAATTGGTATCTCGACCTCACGACCTCTTTGGTATGCTGTTTGTGTCCTAGCAAGCAGCCTTAGGCCTTGTATGTCCTAGTTTCTCTGCCACCATCGTCAAGTTTCCTTAGTTAACTAAGAGATCTGGTGGCCCCATTTGTGAAGGTACCGGTAGAAGTCCTCGTTAACCTCGTAGCTTGTGCTAATAGACTGGACCACTCAGTCAGAGTGCCCTGATGGTCCCTCAGTGCGTGTTGACACGCTGAATCATACAAAATCGCAAAATTCATGTGTACTTGATTTCACGGCTTATCACCGACCTTCCCAGCCAATCAGAAGTGGTCTTGGCACGGATCAACTCGCTGATCTCAAGAATTCTCTCAGCCGTTTGCAGGTTGTAGCACACATGAAATCCAGAGTAAAGGTTAATTAATAATTGTCCGCTGTGCTAAAATTTTCAAGAAGGTTGATTACAAGGTTCTCGTCAAAGTCCCCTTCCCTCGCCATGCCCTCGACGTCGTAGGTTCTGCGCTCGGCCGTGTTGAGGTGGTCTGCTTCGTCAGGCTCCTCGTACTTGACTGTTAGTGTCCGTAGGTGGAGAGATTCCTCCAGCCACAACGGCGGCGTAATCCCATCACGTAACCTAACGTCTCGGCCTTCGCGTTCACCCGGAAACAACGAGCCGGTGAAGCCCTTTAATCTGGCTGTCAGCTCCAAGCGTGCGGCAATCGAGGCATTGATGCACGTGCGAAATGTCCACTGACGTTGCAGTTCGCAAGCAGGGGCGGGGTTGGGGATGAGGGTCTTCGCGATTGCGCGGTAGTAGTCAATGTGGTCATCGAGCATGAACGTAATGAGACGGCGGATCTCAACATTGAGTTGCACCTTTTCCTCATTCGTGTGCTTGATTCCGAAGTAGAGGACCATCGCCTCACGAACGGCCGGCTGTGCCCAAGGGAGCGAGCGAATGTCTTGACGGGTTTCACGAAGCCAATCGAATTTGGCGAGAGAGGCGGTGTTGATGATGGAATGCCACGTAAGGCGTGGACGGGGTGGGGTAAGTGCGGCGGCGGCGTTGTTGTACCGATTCAAGGCCTTACGGATGGCCTCGGCCCTCGTTTTCAAGGCCTTGCTAAGCTTCTCGCGTATTTTGTAAGCTGGTAAAGATAGGTTTGATTGAGAACAAGTCAGAATAGAAGGACCACACACCTACACCGCTCATCCCGAGCTTTGTCGTTTCAAAAAGCCTCCCCACAACAAGGTGTTCGAGTTCACTAACACATTTCTTGTAGCGGCGCTCGGTCGCGACGACGAGCGCATCCTTGTACTCCTTAGAGACCGGGGTCCACCGCGCTGGAATGTTGTGCAAATCCTCGTAGAGGCAGACCTCTTCTAGGGTCGCCAGGTACTTATCATAGGTTGTCCTGTACCGGGTCTTCACGCGAGCGATTTCGGTGCAAGTGTAGCCACTATTAATTATATGGTGATCGAGCTGCAGGTAGTCAGCCTTGGCAGTCTCGGCATCATTGCTGAAGTGGCGGTCAGATGGTGGACATAAGATAAAAATGGATGTACCTTTGTGTGTGAAGTTTGAGAAGAAGCTCGACATAATCGACCGTGTCCGCGACGTCTGCAGGCTCGGACCGAAGATCCTTGAAGTACTTCTGCTCCGCAAGCAGGGCATCTTCGTAGTCCTGATCCGTGGTGTGCAGCCGTTGCTCAAGAACGTTGAGGTAAATACGGTTGAGGCTGATCTTCTCAATCGCTTGGCGGTAATTTTGATAGATGAAGTTACCTAAACCAGACCAGTCAGAAAAACATGATAATATTAATATTTAAGCGGGTTACCAGACGATGCGTGCTTGTCCAGATCATGAAAGTCAAAATGTTCATCCAGCGCTTGTTGGCGGTGAAACCGCTGGCAAAGGCGTGTGATTCCAGCAAGTTGGTTCGACTGTGAGAAGGTGCGTTCACACTCCTCGAAATCTTCAAGCCCAACACCTTCAACGTAAAGGGGATGCCAACCAACCTGGCAAGCACGATTGTGGGCGTGGCCGTGGAATGCCGGCACGACGCCTCGCAGTCTCATGGCAACGACACGACTGCCAAGGGAGCTCCGGAGAAGAGTCTTGAAGAAGGCGCACATGATGTCATATCCAATGCCAATATCTTGGCCGTATCTGTCAAGCAGTCTCTTGATCATAGCTAATGGATATTTCATTCTAAGAGCGTGTTAGTAAAACACTGAAATAGAAAGGAAATTGTCTTACAATTCCCCGCCCCGAATCATGTCGCACATAACAACCACATGGCCATGTCGGCACACAGTCAGAAAAATACCCGAGACCGCAAAGAGTGCGAACATCTTCTTGCGCTGGTCCGGACCTGCGGCGCGCCAACGATCCACACAGGTGTTGATGCACTTGGCGAGTTCCTCGGCCTCCATTGCATCTAGCTCATTGACGTTGAGCCATGCAACGTCCTCATCCAAATCGTCACCGGGGGTCTCTGCTGATGCCGAGGATTGGCACAGATGAGAGTCTGGAGGCGGCGCTGATGGCCCGCCAGACTGGTCAGATGACGGGGATTGCTCCGGTCGAGAAGTTGGAGGTGGTGGTCTGGCAGATTCTTCAGCCGAGGCTGACGTCGGTAAGAGGGTGGCGGAGGAGGACAGGTGCATATTCGCGAGCTGCGGTCCTGTGCCGCGAGTGCGCTAGAAGAAAAGAATTATTACTTAATTTGAAGCTGCGTTGATGCACCTACCTTTTGCGATTCGGAGACTTTGTCTTTGAAGACATCGACCTGTTCAGGGGTAATCCAGCGATCATGCTGAGACACGCGATCATCTGCCCGGGAATTACCCACGCGCAGAATCACATCAACCCATTTAAGTGAATTGTTCCCATCCATTGCCCCGAGCCAGGCAAATTTGAGGTAGGGCTCGTCAACCGTCTTGTAGAGGCACGGTGCACAGACATTGTCCATGTACCAGGTTCCAGTACGGCCGAGAGCGATGCAGGAACGTGCCTCAACACCGCGCAGGACACCGAGGTAGGCATCATAAGCGATCATCAATTGTTCCCGCAAGGATGATTTGCGCAGGCCCTAGATGGATTTGTTAAAACTTAGATCGCGAGTATGGAAGTGACTGACATGGTGCAGGTGAGTCAGGGCCTTGCTAAGGGCATCCAGACTAAAACGTGGACAGACACGGTGCAGTTGTCGATATATCTCAAAAAGACGGATGGGGAAGGCGAAAGCAGGGTGTTCGGGGGCAGAGCCGATGTAACCATGTCGGATAAGGGCTTCATTGGCTTCCACCTCACCTGGGCTGTACGAAAAGGGATGGGGCCCATGTTCTGAGTTGTAAGGAGTGTCAGTATATGTGTTGAATGAGAATTGAAACATACATGTACCTTCAAAGCCAAGAACATGAAGTGACCACACTGCCAGGATGTTGGCCGAGTCGGCGGGTCCATAAGCCTTTAGGTTGAGGTACGCGTTAACAAGCGCTGGCATTTGGCGGTTCCACGAGTCTACGACTTTCTGAATGCGGTCATCGCATATACAAAGGTCACCACGCCTAAAAAGTGTCCCAATTAATGAGCAGATAGAGAGATATAATGTCAGTACGTACCTTGGTCGTACGCCATTGAAAATGCCGTGGAAGTTGGCCTCGGAGCCTGCATGGCTGTGGAGGCTGCCCGGGAGGAAGATGCTGGAGGGCATCCTCATCATTGCTATCAAGGTCTTGCCAGCCTTCCGCGTACGAATCGTCGCCAGCATCAATCATGACAGCATTTTCACCAAGAAGCGCTGCGCGCTGTGCAGAAGTGAGCGCTACACGTTGTAAGCGACCCGAAGCATTCCAGGAAAAAGAGAGAGAGGGAACGTACATGAAATTTGGCTGCTAACGACGCACCGTTCCTCTGCCAGCTGTGCTCCCCTCCAGTTGATCTTCACATTTACGGTGTCCTTACGCTGTCCTGGCGTCAGAGCGCGGCCGACACGGCCAGTTCCATACGTTATTGTCGCGCTGCCTGAAAGGCCCTTGCGGCGCTTTGCTGACATTGGGGCGGACAAAGAATCACGAGCCTCATTCGAGGCGCGCCCGCGCGGTCCTCGATCGCGATATTCGGCTATCACAGATGGTGCGTGTGAAGATTGACGCAACCAGGTTAGGGTACTTGGTGGTTCTTGTGGAAGCCAGGCGGGAGAGGGCGGGATGGCGCCAGCAGCATTTGAGTTGATTTAAATATATATTATTGGTCTAGATACGCGGTGTTCAAGGGCACATCAAAGGCGCGCAGTCATTCAGGAGGTGGTGGGAGGCGGCAGGGGGCGACCTGCATCCGCCGGCGCCGGGCGGAAGAGCGGCCAGACGAGGGGTAGAGGCAGGCCAGAAGGGGGGTAGAGGCGGGCCAGGTAGAGGTGGGCGAAGTAGAAGCAAAGAGTCGTGGGGAGTGAGTCGGCAGCGGCAGGGCGGGAGGCGGGAGGTGGGAGGTGGCGGCGGGCGACCTGCACCCGCCGGCGCCGGTCGTTGTGGTGGTGGTTGGCAACTTGATGGCGGATTGATGCGGCGGCGTTGGCCGAAGGGGCTAGGTCTTGATGGACCGGCACCTGTGGCTGTGATGGACTTGATGGGCCGGATTGGGACGCATCCCAATCGGGAACTGCCTAGCTTTCTTTTCTTCCAAGTCACTCTAAGCACCTTTACCGCAGGGTGCTACCGCCGGGTAAGAGGATCCATTGATATCAATACACATTAGATGGCAGGAACTGATGGTAACCTGCCATCTGACAGGTCTATATAGGTGTCACAGGTGACCTAAAGGTAGCGGGAATTTGAATGTAATAACGCGAGGGCGGTTCCTTTCCTGCCCCCTCAACGGATCCGTCACGGGTATGAGCGCCCAAGTTGCACCGCCATTGGATGGCAAGATGTGTCACATCACTGTTGGACTCTTGTAATTTTGACTCGCCGGCTCCGTTGCGAGGGCAGCGTCTCCTGCGCAGGCGGCGGCATCTCCTCCAGGGCGATGCTCGGGTGTCAACGATGAACACGTCAGCCCAATAAATCACCTTCGCAATCCTACATAAAGCCACAGTGACCACAGTCAAGCAACACACCTCGCACACACGCCTCATATACAACATGCCTGCAGTCACTGACAAACCCAAAGCAGTCGCCGTATATTGCGCCTCGACGCTCGGGAAACAGCCTGCGTACCGCAGTGCCGCCGTCTGTGAGCAAGGTTGCTTCATACACCCTCGATTCTACTCACCCCAGTCGCCTTTTACTCTTCAGCTTTGGGATCCGCGATCGCAAAGGCGGACCGCTCATTAGTCTATGGGGGCGGGACGAAGGGAATCATGGGCGTGGTCGCCAGCGCGGTGCTCAAGGGTGGGAGCAGCATCACGGGCATCGTCCCGTTTGCGATTTCGATCGCCGGCGGGGAGGGGATTGGGAGTGCGCCGGGCGTGGAGGGTACTGTGCAGGAGGGCGCAGAACGCGTGGAGACAGTAAGCATCAACATGCCGTTTTCATTACATGCCCCGACGCCGGTCGTAGATTGTCGTCAACTCCATGAACGAGCGGAAGACGGAGATGGCCAAGCGCGTAGATGGCTTCTTCGGCCTCCCTGGGGGCTTCGGGACGCTCGACGAGGTGCGTTATCGATCCGTTTCCACGGCTATCTGTTAATATACTATATGGCCTTGATCAGATTTTGGAGGTGATTACCTGGACCCAGATCGGGTTCCACACCAAACGTAAATCTTTCAATGTTGAAATGTGGATCTCATTTTTATTCCTCCCCAGCTATCATCTTGATCAACGTCCTCTCCTACTTCGATCCCTTACGGCAACTCATCCGCAACGGCATCGCGGAGGGTTTTATTCCTGCCGACAACGAGAGTTTTGTGATTTTCGTCAATGGACCGGAAGCCCACAGCGAGCACGAAACATTTGACTGGGGCGCTGCGGGACTCACGGCGCTGGCGAGCTGGGACAGCGCCGCAGCCAAACCCTTATTCGCATGGACGGAGAAAACGGAAGGTCAGGAAGGGGGTAGGTAGAATTGTGGGAGGCTAGTAGTAGATCCCAAAGTGCAAGCCATATCGCAACAGACGAGTGCCTGCATTCGACAACCACACCTCAGAGGGCCTCTCTGTATCCTCCAACTCGTCCCAATCATCTCCTCCCATCCCGTTGAAGGTCGAAACAAGAGGGCGTGTCCTGGCCTCTGGACTGAACGAGTGGTAGCTGCTCCTAGAGTGCGGCAACTGGTGCAGCACCAACGTGTCCTCGGGTCGAACGGTGGTTTTTAGAACGATGTGTGGGCGCACCGGGGTCGCGGACGCTTCGTTACGTATGGGGAGGAAGAGATGATAGCGCGATAATGTCGTCTTGCAGACGAGTTTTTTGTGGGGAGGCGTCGTGCCGATGAGGCGTGTCCAGAGCGAGGCAGTGAGCGAGGGATCGGTGAACCAGGCATCCTGAACCCCGACCATGACTTCGTAGACCTCGTCATGAACGAGGCTCGCCGTAATGGCGAGCGCTGTCTTGTTGACACGAATGGTGGGAAGAAGTAAACCGTTATTGGGGACGGAGAGATTCACGGAATCGGTGAGCCTGACGTCCGTGGCATTCTTGAGGGTGAAATCACTGATGGAGCGCCAAAGATGATGGAGAGATGCAATGGAATATACGCGTAGATGATTATTGGTGGCGAAAATACCAGAAGGCGCAAAGAGGAGGATCATATGTGTCGGGAGAAGACCAAGCTTCGGCTATCGCATAATGAGGGAGATACAAAGAAAAAGTAGGGACTTCCCTCACCGATTCATGGCAGGACAAGACGAGAAACTGGGTGGTGCACCAGTTCACCAGTAAAACACGAGGATAGACATTTCCCTCGAAATCCTCGACCGAATTGCCCACATATGCCACATATGCTCCACAAATGTGTGCAAGCTGCAGCCGCCCATCCCTGGTGGAGACAGCGAGGGAGAGAAGATCGCAAGAATCGCCTGTGTCAAAATTTGCCTCTAGGATTAGAGCGTATTGGTAATCGTCACTGTGAAGTATAATATTTTAGGGTGGAAAATTCTGAGAGGTGGGTGAGGACTTGCCCAGAGCCATACAAGATCGAGACCACTGCCGTGGAGCCATCTCCACGGAGATCGAACGTCGCATCCAACACAGTGTGATTGGGTCGTCCCCAGGACCACACTAGCCGTCCTGTATGCACGTTCCAGCAAGCCACGACGGAGTTGTGAGTGAAGAATTGAACCCGACAGACTATATATTTTCCACCGGGGAGTAATTCCGAAAAAACAGTTCCGTCCGCCAAATGAGCCAATCCGTCGCTTTCAAGCCGTAAGTCATTCAATGAAATGCTGATTTGTCGAAATATTATCGGATATAGTGGAGGGATCGCGTCCAGTGCGACTGGGCGCAGTACAGCGCGCTTGACGCTCTCGACCAGGTCTCCTGCCGAGAAATCCTCCCAGGTCGCATCCGCGGGCGAATCAAGTAGCCGGCGGAACGACAGGTCGCGGATGACCATAATCCATAGCTCCTTTGTGAAACAAAATCCGTTGAAGTACTTGTTCACCTGAAAACAGGACAGACCAGAGATTCTTTGGGGCTGATCAATAAGAATTTACGCGCGTGAAAGACGCACTCTAGACAACGACACAATAGTCCAGATATCAGTCAGAGCAATGATATACAGTAGAACATCAGTGTCCATCGTTTGGAATGTCATTTTCGGAGGACGCCCACAGCGTGGATTGGGGGAGGACAAGCGGTGCATTGTGTGGTCGTATTAGATAGAAATTCGCACGCACGGCCTCAGCTTGCTCAGCAGGACCGTTTTTGACCCTCCATTCAAGCTCCGATGATCTGGATCCTATGCTCGTACACTGGCACCTCTTTCCTCTGTACTACCATCCTGCCACTCGCGTAGTTTTCACCATGTCGGACCTCAATTACACGAATCTCGATGACGCCGGCTGTTTATACCCGAACGCGTGCGTGCGTTTCTCGGGTGTCGTCCTCTCCAACGAACGGTGGGCCGGGTGGCATCGGTGGCATCGAGGTAGGCAACCTCAGAACTTCCTCGTTTGGAGCCATATTGTTCTGGATCTTAGACATTTGCCCGACCGCTGCGTACATTTTGGTCTGCTGACACGTCAAGAAAAAGAAAGATCCCCGGCGCTGGCCCAAACGGAACCCCGAAAATATGCCTGTACCGCTCTGGTGCGACCGAATGATCTCTTCGATCCCCTCATATAATATCGCAAAACAAAATCCTGCCCTCGTGAGCGCCCCGAAACTTCTCCTCCATGTACGGCGCAAACCCGTCGCCCAGTCTCTTCCCAGAGGTCCGGAGACTACAGCATATGCCGCGCAGGCATGGAAGCTGCCGCGCATAGTCCGGCCCGTCGAACGGGGGCAGCGCGTCGCCGTCCAATCCCCAGGTGATCCGGCGCCCGCAAAGGCGGAGGGACACGGTCAGTGTTTCCAGCCGCGGCGCGCTCGCGGGGAGGCCGGCGATGATGGCGCGCAGCACGCCCGGCAGCGACGGGTCCCGCATGCGGCACTTGAGCTCGAGCGTGCGAAGGGTGGCGAGGACGGGGAGGTCGAATGGGGGGAATTCTGGAAAAGGTGAGTGATTTATTTAATGGGGGCGAGTGGACGACGTACCGAGTGTGAACCACAGCTCGAGGTGGGCGAGGGTGCGTAAGAACGTCGCTTCCTGGAGGAGCCGCTCCCAATGCTGGCTTGGCGAGCGGTAGATCCGCCAGACGAGTCGCCGGAGATATATCAATGAGTGCTCCGTGTTGAGACGCAGGAGGAATGCGCAGACTGTGTCGGAGCGGAATGCGGCCGGAATGACGAGTTGTTCGAGGCGCGCGGTGGGTGGGATGTTCGGCACCAGAAATGAGGCGGCATCGGAGTCTAGTATCTCCACCCGTTCCAGCGAAAAGACTCGGAACGCCGTGGCGGCGTAGAACATCAAGGACGTGGGTACGCCGATGATCCGCTTCAAATGGAAGCACTGCAGAGCGGGCCGCTGGACTGCGTGTAGGATCGATGAGACGAGGGTGGGTGACATGTCGTCCCAGCGAAAGCTATCGGAGCTGCCATGGAGTCCGAGCCGATTAATTAGATGCAGCATCTGTAGAACGCGTTCAAACGCGGTATGCCCTTCCACCCGTTCCATACAAAGTGTGAGGGTCCGAACGTAGTTGGCGAGATGGGGGGAGGACGTGAAGAGCGCACAGGCGTGCTCACAGGTCCCGGACGGCTGGTGTGAGATATTGGCCGTGGTGTATAGATATAAAGACCGAAAAAGTGACCGCTGGCTGGGGACCAGGAGGGATTTGGAAGCCAGTGCGCAGCGTTTCAGAGATGCGCCGTCGTTGACTTGTTCGAGGATGGTTTCCAAGAGCTCCTGGGGTAGAAACATGGTGGTCTGAGAACAAGACGGACTTGTATTGAATTCGATCATGACCCTCATCTTTTTCGCATGATGATGTTGCCGCGGATGCTGTGCCGGGCCGGAGAACGGTATCACCCGCGGCAAACACGTTGCATTTTCTTGTCTCTTCCTCATCGTGAAAAAACAGCGAGTCGCCATCGATTTGCCTGATACCCTGCCAACTACTTTGAAACAGCTCTCGATGGACGATCGGCGCGGCAATCGCCTTCCAAACCCCTACGATCTCTCTGATTCGACGAGTCTACTACTTCAAACCAACCAACCACCGCTTGGTTCTCAGACAAAGGAAATCTCAGAGAGCCTTGCCGCTGCACAAACGCTCAAGTTAATTCTAGCCATCGAAATTGCCCAGGCAGAATTACAGGTAACCGAAGCACAGCTGCGGCTTTGCCTTCAACGTGCCGACGAGCACGCCACGCGGCACATCGAGCGTTACACCTCAACCCTTCGTCTCATCCTGCCACTCCCCATATATTGTCGCGAATCTTCGGGTTTCACCACCAAGAGTGTTTCCACACTCCGAAGAGCTTCGTCAAGTTTGGACGGTACATTGATGCAGAGCAGATCCTCTTTTTGTCAAGGGAAATTTGGAGGCTTGGCCATATCTGCAGATTTTGGAGGCAGGTCGCCCTCGGAACGACAGAGCTGTGGTCGACGTTCCGATATTACTGTCACAGCGACACCGACATGGGAGAAGCAGGTACGACATGGTTGCAGCGGACGGGAAGCTGACCCTTGTCGTTCAGTTTCATTTGTCGCGGCCACAATGGGCATGATCCATTGAAATTTCCACCGAGTGGACACGCGTGTCGCGATATCTTCGAGATGTTGGCACGCGGCCTCCAATGGAAATCCGCGGAGTTATCGCTGCCCGAGGGATTCCTAGCGCTTGCGTCGCTTCAGAATAGTGTTCCCCTCTTGGAGAAGTTGCACTATATCAACTTTCCGCGTCTACATCCCGAACCGCAGCCTCAGGCCGTCAATTTCCTTTTGGTTGCGCCGAAGCTCCGCCTATGGGGTCTCCTGGCGCGGCGTACCACCATGGCGCCATGGGGCCAGATTACGCACTACAACGGCGATGAATACGACCACGCTGGCAGACATGTTCTCCGTCTTGCTCCCAGCATCTTGACGTTCACTATGTATGATAAACACGATGGCATTCCAGGAACCCTCGTCCACCAAATGCACCACTCGTCGCCGGTTACGACACGTTAGCGCGCCTCACTCTACCCGCGCTAGAAACATTCCGGTTCGCCGTGCAAATTGACCTCGCAAATGAGCCCGCGTCCATCGCACCCGTCGCGGCGCTCTTCACGCGCTCCGGCAACGTGCTCACGGAACTCCACATCGACCGCTTCGACCCTCTACGGTGGCTCGACGTCCGCGATGTCCTCACCGTGACGGCTGCCCTCGCGTGCCTCACGCAAGTGGCCAACAGCGGCAGCGAGGCGGACGACATGTTCGACTACATGGCTTACTGTCCGGAGCGGCACGCCGTGCTGCTCCCGCAGTTGCGCCGGCTCAAGCTGAGGGCCATTCTTATCTCTGCCCCTGGATAAGGCGATACACCGAAATCAGAAAACACCAGAATATTTTACTTCACGAGTGGTTCTCATTTGTTCCTACTGCCACGCACTGCAGTGGTTAGAAGAAAAAAGAAAAGAAAAACAAGAAGAGTCTATTTACTCCAGATAATTTCGCTTCTTTGACGAGTGGGACCTTCACGATGTACAGTCGATACGGTGATATATACGAAGCATCAGAGATTAATGATAGCAAAGAACGGATAGGGGCTAGGATAAATCCCCCCCCCCCCCCCCCCCGCTGCTTCATGTCCGGCTCATGGGTCGAACAATACCTTGAGCCCTAACGTTTCAAGCTGCCTGGGACGAGCGATATTAGGTCCCAACGAATAATGTTTGGGGAGTACGAGAGATTCCACTTGCGCATGCATTGCTGACCGAAATGTAATGTGGGTCGACAAGTGGGATCGGAAGCTCACCTTCTCAGGAAGGTTGAGAACACTGCAAGTCCGAGATCTTCAAGAAAGTGCACAACGAAAGAAAATACTAAGACCACAGATAGTATTTCGAGAAGCGAGAGCAAGTGGTGGTGAGGTGTGAAGAAAGATAAGTAACGCTCTGATGTAATACGTAATGCGGGTAATATGGTACAATGCGGTGATGTGATCAAGTTAAGGGGACGTTACACCCCCGATTTCGAGAATCGAGAGTAAGTGGTGGTAAAGTGTCAAGAAAGATGACCGGCCAATAAGTAATGGGATAATATTAATGCGGCCAACCTGGCAACGAAATGAAACTGAAATGAACGTGAAATGAGGTTGAAATGGGCTACTCTGAAGGTCCTATTAGGGACCTTCAGAGTAGCCCATTTGTGAGGTGGTTAAAGGGGACATAAGTGCACGTTACACCCCCCGGAACCAAACCGATCAAAATGATACAAAAAAAGTCATTTGGGACATCTTGCCCCCACCCGGCCCCGGCCTGGATCATATCTCCTCGACATGCACACTATGAGAGGGGGCGCCGTGCACACACAATCTCCCTGTGTACTGATGAGATACTGGGGAAAGGCCAAATAAAACGACGGTCCGCAGGACGTGGACCTCGGTGCGAAGGCGGATCTACGAGTATTAGATTAGATCCAGATGATCAAGATGCAGTGAGCGCACGACTTACATTCGATTGCTCGAGTATACCCGCGAGCGCCGCGGTGGACGAGACGTCCGCTTGGATTTTGACCACCGCCAGCTCTACGCGTGTGGACGATCCTTGGATTTTGTCAACTGCAAGCTCAACGCGGGCGGACGATCCAATCTTAAAAGACCGATATGAGACCCGGAAGTCAAACATAAATAGTTGGGTATTTGACCCGCACCTTGAAGGCTTCCGACACGGCAATGAGCCTCGAGGTGAACCGCGCAAGCTCGCTTTCGTGTCTCCGCAGATGCAGCACACGACGGGCCCACCCGGGTTTCAGCTGTGCTTCCATCGCAGCAGATATTTCAAGGAGAAGCCTGTAATTTTATCAGGAAGAGCGGGCTTTGGCCATGGCAATGGAGCGTACTTTTCAAATTTCTGGATTTCCGGCAACATTCCCGGAGGTATGCGATGTGAACCATCTCCGACGGCGTTGTATATCGTGTCGAGAATGTCGAGCGCGCGCCACGCGAGCACCTGCGCATTTCCGTCGGACGCGGAAACGCGCTGCGGCGCGTCAATAGGTATTCCTTCAAGCGCATTCAAGATTCACTTACATCTGCGAGATCCCACACTGCGAGGACACCGCCGGCGGCAGACTTGAGGGGCGGACAAGCGTCAGCGGACTTGTTGAGCAGATGGATGAAGATCTGAATCGCGTCGCGAATCACGTCGGGTGCCAATGCGCGGAATGGGCTCGGGGATTCCACAACGGAGGCGGAGCTGGTGGCCGCCGAGGCCACACGCCCCTTGTGCCGCCCGCGACGACTCAGGTTCATGCACGAACTTCTGAGACGCGGGCACGATGATGTCCTAGGAAGCCGCCTTGCCCCAAATTTATATGTTTTTCAAGTGCTGTGAAGATGAGCACTTCTTAAGCTGTGCACGACTTGGACAGGCTGGTTGCAGCCTTCGCTCCAGATTAAGTCAAATTAGGCGCGGCCAGCGATACTTTCCAATCCTCAGCACTGAGCCAGTCAGAACCCCGGACCAGGTCCCCGAGTCTGCCTCCGGAAAGACCATAGGAATCGCTGGCTCACAGTAAGGACGCGGAAGCATCCATTTTCGCCAACGTTCTTCACAGAAATCAGACTAGCCATGGATCCGAGTTTCTGGAGCTGTAGTACTCACCAGAAGATGCCGAGATACAGCTTCCTAGTTAGCAGGCATATCTGTGGTTTTTAATACATCGCGGGCTTCTCATGAGAAGCGCT
The DNA here is from genome assembly GCA_029448575.1 of Mycena maculata. NCBI lineage: Eukaryota > Fungi > Basidiomycota > Agaricomycetes > Agaricales > Mycenaceae > Mycena > Mycena maculata. Next base: position 168,074 of record JARJLG010000127.1, read on the forward strand.
ATCGCAACGTATCAATGTATCGCCTCTGAAGGGCCGCCCCTTTCGGTAGCCCTGTCATGCGCGTGATATGCTCACGATTTCTATCAGGCGGCGGCGTTGCCCTACCTTTGGGAGCGTCGCGGCGCCGTCGGGTCAGTACCCCCGCCCACCTGCCCTCAGGGCCTCAGCCCAGCTGCTGCCCCATGGCCCCCACCTGCCTTTCTCGGAGTTTTTGCAGCGCGTGTTCCCCGGACCTGTCCATGTAAGTAAATAAACGTTCCGGAGGCCTAGGTGGCACTCGTTGAGGTTGTACGAGCGTGTCAATTTTTGATGGTTGAGCACAGGAGCCTTGTGTGTTCGTGTTATGATGGCACTCCTTGTCGACTTCCACACATCCTCGCGCAGTGTCCTCGCGGCCCTCTTCGCCTTCGAAAGGCCCTGAATACAACATCTAGGTTCCTCAACACTCTACCACCCGACTCTCAACCGGCCACGTGCTCTCCTGCACACGCCACGTCAATCACGCCGCTCCTGCCTGCTCGCTGCTGTTCGCCCGCGCACCGGTTCTATCCACGCAGAGAGTGTGCTGCAGTCTTCTTACGAGACCCAAGAACCCACACAGAAGGTCTCGGCTTGCCTTGGCCCTTTCTTCGCGCGCCTCTTCAAGCCCATTACCCCCAGCCTGCTTCGCCGTTATCCGCGCGCGGGCCCGTTCCATGCCGGCGTTTAGGGTACCATGGTCCTACCAGGACACCCCGTCACCCACACCGTGGCTTTCAGACTTCCGTGGCCACTTCTTCGCACGCCGCATCAATCCCGCCTGCTTCACCGCTACCCGCGTGTGCGCCGGTTTCATCCGCGCCGTGACGGCGCAGCAATCTTCCTGGCGTCTCCAGGAACCCAACTCGAGACCCTCAGCCTGCCATGCCCCCTCCTTCGTGCGCCACATCGATCTCGACCCCGCCGCTTGCCACGCCACTGCATGCCCGCGCGCTGGTTCCGTTCACCTAGAGGCGCTGCAGAAGTCTCTCCTGGATACCCAGAGGCTCCGAACCAGTCATAGGGCTACTCGCATCCCGCCGTTCATGCGCCACGCCGATCACGCCGCTGCCCGTCTGCACGTCGGTTCCATCCGCCGAGCAGGGCTATAGGGCTCTTTCTTGGATACCCAGGAACGCTGAACCAGAAGTAGAGCTTGCAGCGCCCCGCCGTTCGCGCACCGCATCGATCCCGCCTCCCCGCCGCTACCCGCGTGCGTACTGGCCCCATATGCCGAGCACTCCGAGAAGTGTTGCACACTTTTTCCCAAGATCCCCAGGAGTTCCGGATCGAATATTCTACAGGCTCGTTATTAGCTCCACGAATGTCACTCTACTATTTATTGTTGAGTTCGAAGCTCTGGTGCAAAATACGCTCCGTCAAAATTTCCGTGTCGGCGGACATGCTCCATACGTCTCAGTCAGTTTCTCCTGCACCTCCGAAACCGAAGACCTTTTCGAAAAAGGCTAGCTGGCGCTCTTGCACGAGTCTAATGTTTGCGGCACGCCTAAACCCGTGCCCTTCGTCCTCAAAGCGGAGGTACTCGACCTGGCCCCCGTGTTTCTTGATCTCGTCGACAATGACATCTGTCTGTTCCACGGGAATGACCAAGTCCTGCTTCCCGTGTGCCAACTGCGAATTACACACTCAGCCCAAGTCGGAGACATGCAATGGTAGATCTCACCAATACTGGAGTCTTGATCCTGTCCGCGTGAAATAACGGCGACCGGGCTCTGTAGACGTCGGGAAGCTCGTCTGGGGAGCCCCCGAGGAGCAGTGCCGCATAGAACAGCTGCAGCTTGGGTGCCTTGCGATAGAGCTCTGCGATGTCGCAGACAGAGACGCGCGACGCGGCGGCGGCGTAGAAGTCGGGGAAGTTAATGAGCGACATGAGCACGGACGGGCCGCCTGGCATACGGGTGAATGAATCGGACGTAGACCGGGGTGGAGAACAAACTCGAGCCGGTGATCACGATGCGGTCAATGTCGATAAGCCCTTTCGCAGCGGTGTGGCGCGTCGCCTCGACGCAATCTTGTACGTCCAGCTCTGCTGCCTTTCCGTCCAGTCGTTCCCTGAGCCTTTTCAATATGCAGCACGGTGTTGACAAATGTCAATCGCACATATACTGTCGCCCATACCCCGAAGACCCGGAGTACATTACGTCCAACCTACATGGGTAAATTCAAAAGTCGCAAATACCGATGGGCGATGAGCACCCACCAGGCCCATCCACGGGAGGTGTAAAGGATCCGGTCCCATAAAAACTGTGGCGTCGTTCTCGCCGTCGGGCCGGCATGCAAATTCATCACACAGGGCGGGCGCTCATCTGGAGGGCCAACGAACTCGGGGTTGGTTGGCTGGAAGAACAGCGCGTGCAGCTCGTGTCCCGTGGAATCCGCGAGCACCAGGGGCTCAGGCCGCGCAGCAAAGCCGTCGGGGACCTGCGTTTTGGAGGACGACACTAAAACCTCGAATACCGGATTCCGATTCCCGCGTTCGAGCGTAAGTTGCACAATGGCTTCTCCGGCGTCAATTTTGCATCCGACGAACACGACCTGGTTGGGACGGATGGACTTGAGGTATTTGATGTCGACGAAATCCGAGGAGAGCTCCTCGAACGATCTGCCTGAGATCGAGACAACGACCAAGGATGCGAACCCCTTCCTTACCTACGGTGCGAGCAAGAATTGATAAAGCATCTGTGAAGAGAGACTATTTCCTCACCAGCACACACAAGAGATGATCGTCATCGAGGATGGCGTAGGATGACATCCCGAGTCCCCACATTGGTTCCGCAAACTCCCCCAAGACAGGCTGGCGCAGTACCGGCCGGACGTAACCGCCCACAACATGAATCCAAGGCTGCATCCATCCGGACATATCGTGCATAAAGATGAGCTTGTTGTTGGTCATCCAAAGTGCTTGCTGCGCCAGCGAACTCCTAGGTCCGCCAGCGACTAAACTATGGTTCGAAATGGATATTTGCCTGTCCTCGTCCACCTCGACGTCCCCGACGACTAGTTCGGTGGACCGGAACGGCATGTCAGGATGATTCCATCGCAACCAGGCCAATCTCGTCCCCCTGGCATTGAACACCGGATTGGCGTAGAAGTCGCTCCCCTCGACAATGACCTTGGACTTTCCTGTCTTGAGGTTCAGAGAGACGACGGTGTCCACTACGTTTGCGGCGCTCGGATTGCTGTGGTCTTCCCGGATCGCAACCATTAGGTCCGGGTGGGTGGGATGCAGTGTTAGATTCGCGAATCGGAATTGCGGAGTGGCTGTCATCAAAAATATTACATTGGGCGGAAAATGGTGAGTGCCTGTACATTGCATACCTGGGGTCACTGCCTTGATATCACTTCCCTCCATTTTATATATCCGCATATCGGGAACATTGGTGAAAAACACGGTACCGGCTCGGACGGCGATGGGTGCACCACCATATCCATGAACTACGGACCTGGTTCGGATCTCAGGATGGAACTAACTGGGGTGTGTGAGACTGCGTACCTGCAATTGTATTCGGTCGGAATCAAATCCTGCTGTCGACGGCTGTCGACCAAAACACTGCGGCCTTCCACGAGGCGCCGCTCCGTATGGTAAACTGTGCCGTCAGCAGGATCGACCGCGACTGCTTCGTATGCGACCACCTTTTGAAGAGGCTGAGACGATGGATATCAGGGGGTAAAGAGAGATCGTGCTCACCTGGTCAGATATTATCGCTGGAGTTACTGGGGTTGGCCATGCGCCGTATCTACAGACCTGAGGCTTCTCTTGCATGAGGAGAACAGGCCGCAGATGCGGGTTTGCTGGAGGAAAGTTGTAAGAGAACGTTCCCTCGGTCATTGAGATCTTGAGACCGAGTCATGAGGTAGATCGTTGTTATTGGCTGGCGCTTACACGCACAGCGTGGATCTATTCCTGCGTCTTACTTCCCACAGTGAGAAGAATTTACTCGGGATTTGATCGGCACCGAGATGTTTGTCTCCTCCCAAGATTTGTGTATGGTACGTCGGAGAGCAGTACAGGAGCACTTTGCAACACGTGCAGGGTTGGACGTCAGATTTGGGGAAAATACCGAGGCACTGGATGAAAGAGGTGAGGAGGGAAGGGGGAGCATGGGGAGAACAGACATTTTCTGGCTATCGAATGGAGTAAAATACCAGCTATATAGCGACGACAAAATAAAGTACGTACACATATATAGCAGTGTTCCATTCTAGAGAAGCGACGTAATGATACGCTGTGTGCAGGTTAGGACAGCATCATTCAGGAAAACGCAGCAGGTGATTTTTGAAAAAACCCAACAGGAATTTCTGATGTGCCTCCTTGTCAAGTGGGCGGGACTGGATCGTAATAATACTAATATTGTACATCAAACGAATGGGGACCTCGTTTTAAGTCTAAATTTTTCTTACATAGAGAAACGAGCCGATCAAGAAGGCTGTCGGTAAGTCAAACAGCGATATACGAACAGTTTTTTGGTTGAAGCGTCTGTCAAAAAAGAGACTGGTCGGCGAGCATGGCCAGAGCATGATTCCAATCGTTGTTTCAGACGTTGCGGCGATTTGTTCGACACATCGTGGGGCTATCTTCTATCCTTGGGCATCCAATTCAAGAACGGCGGCTATTGGATATTGATATATATGAGCCCTGTCAGTGTCAAGTAGGAGCGAGTCGAAGATTCAACTATTTTGTTAAGTTGGTCACATGGGTCAGTCAGTGTTCTGAAATACTTTTGATCCAGAGCGTGCCCGCCTCTTTGATCGGCATCGATTTGTAACGGGGACGAAAGTAGTTTGAGGGGAATCCTTAACACTTGACCCCAGATAGCAATCACTTGGACTGCCAATCCGATTGCTTTTAGTGCGACACACATCTTGGGTTCGACCTGAGCTCCACCATCCCATGGATTCACCTCTGACACCAGCTCAGGCTGCGGCCAGTCTGCACCAGGTTCCACTGAACAGCCCTATCATCGAGATATTTCTGAATGGTAGTGGTAATCATACTCCCCCAGAAAAAGACTAACACAGCTGTAAACAAGGGATATTTACGTGTCTACTATTCTTCTCCCTGGGTTCCATCTGTATGTTCACTCTTGTTCAAGGAACGATTGATTCTAATTTAAATGTATGTTTAGGGATGAGCCGGAAAAGTGATCATCGGAGAAAGCTCTGGTCGGCAGTCATCATCTTGCTGTATTCATGCGCAACCATCCATTCATCCATCTCCTGGGAGTCTCTTGTGATCGCCTTCCAGAATTATGGGACATCTCCAGACCTCCTGAATGCTTTAATTCATCCCAGTTTAAAGTTGAAGATACTATCGTTGGTTGCTAGCTTTCTCGGGTTTTTATTAGCGGACACCGTTATGGTACGTTTTCAAATTTCGAATGGGTACGTTCGTCGATACATCCACGCCAGGTTTGGAGATGCTGGATTGTTTGGGGCCGCTCATGGGTCGTGATAGTATTTCCAGTTTTAGCGGCAATTGCTGGAACAGGTGACCCTCATACCTCCACTTTAGAAACCTCGTTAACTGAAAATCCTCTCTATCTAGTTTGTGCTGCGCTGGGCCTGGCCGGCCAAATCACCGTCGCATCTATTGAAAATTCCACCTCTGACATGCGTCTTGCGCCGCTCGTCCGCTTTAGCACTCCATTTCTCTCGCTGTCTCTTGCGGTGACATTATACACGACCGGGCTCATTGCATGGAGGATCATACATGTGCAGAGGTACGCCCAAACACATGGGGTTAAGGAAGTCGGCTCGGTTTTTTCCCCTGTGCTTGAGCTGTTGATCGAATCCTCCGCTCTATATGCCGCCAGCCTCTTCGTATTTGTGGTTCTCCTGGCCATGAAAAACTCGAATCAAAATTATCTTCAGAATATTCATGTTCAAATCACAGTATGTCCATGTTCCTGGGAATTTCCATAATTCACGTTCACACTCAAGGGGATCGCACCTACGTTGCTGATATTTCGCATCTCTATTGGACATACGCGCAAGGACGAAGAATGGTCATCACCAAACTCTGAACTAAAATTTACTTCCACGGTGGAAGCGTCCACGATGGATGGTCCCGTGCACTGCCCGGGGTTGGCCGAAGTTGAGGGGAACAGTGTCGTGTGTGGGTATATGACTGGCACGTCCTCGAATACGGTAGATGCGGTTGAGAAGGCTGGGAGTTACAGCAAGGAAAACCTGGGTTAGGCCACCGATTGTCTGATGTAGCCATGTCGAAATAATTTTGCCGAGGAAGGCGTGCAACATATTTGTTGAGCCGGAAAATGGAATACGACCTTGAATGCGGTATGACGGCGAGGAAACGAGCTCAAAGATGGATTAACCGCCTCGAACAAGCCAACTGATGCCTATACTAAACAATCTACAAGTGGCGGATCGGTGCAAACCGGGAAGAATTCACCATTAACAATGACATGTCTGAGCCTTGAAAATAAGAACCATGTTGCGAAGAGATCGCCTGCTTGCTCAAGTTCATCAAATCTGCCTTCAAATTATTTCTGACCGGGATCTCTCCCACGTGTGTGGAAGGAAGTAAGTCTCGTTAAGATTTTGGTTTAAATGGTCAAGGTCTCGGCGTATCAATGCCGACCGTGGGTCTGCAATATGATGAACTTCCATAGAATCAGTACCTGAATCCTATTCCGACTGAGCGGGTAATAGCTTCAGCCTCGTGTTGCCACACGGCGCAAGGTACAACAGATTATTGCATCTGGACTTTGAATGTCTCGTTGCCTTTATGGTTTTAGCGCAACATCTTTTGATTGATAACACGCGGCCACGCCAGGAATGGTTTCAGCATGACCGTCAGCACGAGTTTCGCAACGTGAAAGCGCGAAGAAGCGGTTGGTCACGGTGACGGGCCTACCTTTCCACTTCAGACAGCTTCATTGTCATGGCAGAATTGATTCTATGGGAGCATGTGCTAATCTTTTAAGCAGCTTTTATGGGGTGAATTTACATCACACTGAAGTGCTTGTCGACTCGTGTTGAATGTGGCATGAATTGTTATAATGAACCTGTGGGCTCCCCTGCAGTCGTTATCACTAGGATACTCCTCTAAAATGTGAAGGATCTAATTCTCCTTGAACGAGCGCTTCCTGGGACAAGGAACAAAGCATCATGCCAAGCAAGCGGCGTGGACGTCCTATGTTAAGGAGTTGGAGAGGATTCTCATTTTCAAGGCTCTCGACCGCTTGAAGGAGCGCCGTTCTGCGGTCTTCCCCTCCATCTGCGACCCTGAAACCGGCGACTTTGTACTCTCTCACGTCGATCGCGGCAGAACACTGGGCCGTGCATGGTTCGGGGCTCACGCCGTTGAAGTTGATGCTCCTTTGCTCCCAGATGTGACCCCGGTACCGCGCGTAGACCAATCTGGTAATGGCGTCCGGAGAAGGCGAGGGGGGGGCTATGCCTCTCGGTGTGCGTCCGCCTCCGGCGGACAGGCAAGATTATTGCCTGCCTCCGCATCCACATCCGAGGCCCTCTATATTCCCTCAGCTACGATCCAGTACCGCCCACTTGACATGGAGGCACATCAAAAAATCCTGTTGGGTGTTTTAAAAAATTACCTGTTGCATTTTCCTGAAAGATGCTGTCCTAACCGGTACCTGCACAGCGTATCATTGCGTCGCTTCTCTAGAAATATGGAACACTGATATATATGTGTACCTACTTTTTTTGTCGCTTTATAGCTGGTATTTTACTCCATTCGATAGCCATAAATCCTGGGAAGAGACAAACATCTCGGTGCCGATCGAACCCCGAGTAAATTCTTCTCACTGTGGGAAGTAAGACGCAGGAATCCACACTGCGCGTGTAGACGCCAGCCAATAACAACGATCTACCTCATGATTCGGTCTCAATGACCGAGGGAACGTTCTCTTACAACTTTCCTCCAGCAAAACCGTATCTATGGCCTGTTCTCATGCAAGACAAGCCTCAGGTCCGCGAAGTTGCTTTGGCTGATGGCGCCAAACGTGATTTTGGACTCGTGATTTTCGAGGCTTCTGGGTCCTTCCACCTCCAAAAAAGTGTCAAAAGTTGCTTAGAGAAAGTTGCTCCGTTTGAAATTCTAAGATCATCAAACCTAACATATTTTTAGGGTTTGGGGGAAGGTGCTTGACGCTGTCTTTGCATGGACCAGCAGACATCCAGTACCTTGTCCATGACCCCAAAAAAACAAGTTGTGCTCAATCACCTTAAAATCGCAAACTGGCCCACTTTCTCTATATCATTTCTTGGCACTTTCTTTGCAGATATGGAGGTTGAAATTTTGAAGTCCAAAATCACATTTGGCGGCATCAGCCAAAAGCGGAACAACTTACTGTATTTTTTCATGCAATTCGACAGGGGGGGTGACTCGTGACTCAAAATTCCATTTTGACAACTCGGCAAATGGCCCAGAGGGCTGCTGTGACACCCGGAAAATTTCGGCAATCTCCCAAGATGGTTCCACCAATTCAGAAATGATTTTGGACAATATTGGCGCCAGACACCTTTTTGAGTCCACAATCCACATTTGAATGCCTCTTGAATGTTTCCTAGTTAAAAATATGGTCCTGGGACCATTTTTAGATTTTTCCCAACCACTGCCCGAGTGACGCGTGAGCTCGATCAAAATTCGAGGGTACGTGACACGTGACCGCCGAATTGAATGAAAAAATACAGTATTACTACTACTATTCCACTATCGTTTGAAGCTTGATTGTTTTGTCCCGTGATCAAGCTGTTATCGAACGACTGGTCGCGGGTCTAGTGGAAAGGTCACTATGATGACAGGAACACAAAAAGCAGCTGAAAAGCTGAAGTGATGAAAGAAGGCCCTCCCCGGGGGAGGGAGAGAGGTGGGCAAGAGGGAGGAGGAAGGGAGACAGCGAGGGGGTGATCCCGTTCGATGCAAAAAAAAAGAGGACATGCCTCCTCCCTTGTCGATCTTAGGACAGCCTCACAGCCATCGAATTCCGTATGGCCGATTTTGACCTGGAATGAAACCTTGCCGAATCCGAATATATGCCCACTCCACAGCAACACCTGCCTAACGTTGAAGATCCTTAATAGTGTTGTCCATCCGAATGACACGTCCAGACAATCTCAACACTCCGATTACTAAACTTCCCCGTTCTTGTCGGGAGTCAAGATGGCGAAGTTGGGAATGGAAGTAAGGGAGGAGATCTCGGCAATTGATCAAGTCCCGAGCAGATCTTTACCATTGTGGAGAATTAAGTCACAGAAATAGACCCGATGCGGTTAACAGCAGTCTCTGAATGGCTCATCATCCCGAGAATTCCTGCAAAGAATCAGGCATGCAATGCGAATGATTGAAATGTACGACACAGCCCTGCAATTTTGGTGCTTCTCCGGAATGGTGAGCCACTAAATATAATTTAATATACGATTCACGTTCAACGTGGATACATAAAAGGCGACTGGCTCATTCAATTATCCATCATCTCTACCCAGCGACTCCACGATGGTACGTTTTCGTCTAATACTCAGTCTGGGATGCCTGATTGCAGGTGAGTTGCATTGTCTCTGGTGTCAGACCGCCCTTGAGGTCATTCACCAGTTTCTATGTGCCAGTCCAACACCGTATGCGACTCAACAACGAATCTTTGTTTCGAACAAATATTCGTAAGAGGCGCCCCTCGTGCTGATCGTTATCCCGACCTCAACACACTACTGCAGATTCCAACTCTTAATGTCACTGTCGGATTCGCATTGCCTCCAAAGAAGGAGTCGGAAAATTTTGTCAATGAAGCTCTAGTTCTCGGTATTCCACGCCTCCCCCGTTTGCAGCTCAACGCTCTCATTCATCCCTTACATTTGAAGGGGCAAGTGTTTCTCCGCTGTTCTTAAGCTGTCCCAGTCCATTAACGAAGTACAGTCATTCGCATTGCCCTACGGATTCGCCGGAGCGGTCCTGGGCGAACAGAAGACACTTGTTGAATCAAGCCCGGTAGTAGGGTATGCACCTTTGGATATTAACGGAAGCTTTGCTGATTTTTCTGACCATAGGCTCGTCTGGTATGCAGACTTCGTCTCGGCGGCACAGGAAAAATCAACGCCTTTTTCAATTGCCTATTGTAGAGCCGAGATCGTTACTCCAGGGTAAGCAGGCTGATTACAGGATTATAGCACCCTGACAGCCGTTCGCAAAGGTCGAACAACACTCTAATCCCCCTCTTTAACAAGCAAGTAAATACTACTTTCTCTCCACTGACAACGTGGGGCATCACGGCAGCGCAGTTCATATTTCGGTGCCAAAACTGCGGGATCATCACAGATTACCTCGTCGAAAACGATGAAATCAAATTAACAACCGTAATATCGACCTCTTACCCAGAGTACATCGACACTACCCTGACCCTGGTCAATTTGTCCCTGGTGGGAGCCAAGTACCAAGAATTTACGTTGAATACCAGACGGGCACATTTCTCCAACTATTCTGCGATGTTATCGGCAGCCGGATTTGCTTGAATTTTAATGGAATAGATAGTAATATAGAGTTTGGACGAGGACCTCATTGTTATGATTTATATCACCTCTGAAATTATCACCGCAAAGAAAAAACTTGAGGACGTCCCGGTGCTGTACCTGTACCCGCCATCTGGAGATACACGCCCTTCTTTCTTCATCGATACTGGGCCCTTATCTTAAGGGCATCTTGAGCTTTAACTTCCTTTTGGAACCCCGTGCAATGTTCAACTCCAGTCCTAAAATACAGTAGGGCCTTAATCGGTACGGATCACAATCACTCGAGAGAGAGAGAAGTAAAACCTTGGGAACCGTCGCGATTCCCGTTGTTATCGTCCCGCTTTGTAGTAAGCCGCCGCACTGAATGAACTACAAGGCACGGGGTCACTTGCATGATCAATCGCTTGACAATATATATCGATCAGGAGAGCGGGCGTAAAGCCCAACGCCCCGACGATTCACAGTATTATCATTATTACCATCGAATGGGCGAGCGGCATATTTTCGCGGCTCACTGAGGCAATCCCGCTATTTTCATCCCGTCCGCTACGTGAGGTCGCGGTCACTATGTACACGGATCTCGATGATGTCCTCTTCCCGGTGCTGTACATGCCAGCTGGAGATAAAGAAGATACACTTCTTGCTTGACCGATGTTGAACCCTTGTCTTAAGCACATCTCAGATATGTCATATCCCTTGGGGAGAACACTACTGTCTTGTGGAACCCCGTCCAACACTGCCGTCTTGAAGAAAGTAAAATAGGACCCTGATCGATCTCGGATCAAAATCGTTCGTTCGTTAGAGAGAGAGAGAGAAAAGTTTGGACGCCGCATACACATGAGAACCGTCACGATTTCTCTTCAACAAACCGAGGTACTAGATCGATCATTGTTGAAGTCTGGCTATGAGAGACTACGATTTCTCCCAATGAATGAATAACATTTCGTTAAAATCGTTGTTTGGCCGTGTTTGTGATACACCTGACCGTCTCGTGACTCAGCAGAACAACCGACCGCCACTACAAGCGCCACTCCCGGATGGCGGGACACGGCTCTCGCAAAGATGCGAACAACACTTACCCGTAAGATACATTTGGCCGCAGATATTGTGGTTGTTGATATGCGCCAGTTTCGAAACGCCCTACGAGAAATTGCTACACACCAACTCCGCGCCTTCCGAGCAAGAATGCCTCCGCATCCGGGATTTCGTGGTCGGTCCGGCGAAGGAGTTCGAGAATAACGCAGCCGAAATTGCGCGCTTGAAGGCTGAACTCGACAGCCTCGCCAATAGGCAGCGACAATTGACCGAATTCATCGGATTGCACCTTGCACTGTTGTCCGGGGCTCGTAGACTCCCGGACGACATCCTCCGCGAGATATTCATGTGCACCTTCCCAGCCAATGGACAAGCCACCATGAATCCGAGGGACGCACCTCTCCTTCCTACCCATGTGTGCCGCGACTGGCGGAGCTTAGCGCTTTCGATGCCACAGCTCTGGGCGTCGCTTGACATCGAGCTCGCCGGTGACCAGGCCGGAATCGACGAGGGGGTGCGGTCTTGGTTGGCCAGATCGGGGGATCTGCCTCTCTCGATCTCCTTTGTCGTTTCCGACGACTGCCTCCGCACCTCGGCTCCAATCCTCGAAGCCCTCATAATGTATTGCCACCGCTGGGAACATATGCGATTCATTCTTCCATCGTTGGATTCCTACCGACCTCTCACGCTGGTATCACCAGCCAACGTCCCCTGGTTGAAGACTATCGTCATGAACCCCGCTGGCACTTGGGTCGAAGCGGTAGCGGCATCGACTTCGCTGTCATTCATGCAAGCCACGAGCATCACAGGCGTAGCGCTCATGGAGAAATCGGTCCCCCCTCTTGACGCTCTCTTACCTTGGGCCCAGTTATCTCATCTGTCGCTCATAGAAAATTACATCTCGTTGGAAGAGGCACTTGACGTCTTGAGACGATGCCGGAATCTCGAGGTATTCACCGCGCGGGTTTATGATGACAACACGGACGCATCGGTAGACTTGGAACCGGTCTCCATGAACAATATGTCGAAACTCTTTCTCATCGATGCGACCTCAGTTGGGAGCACCACACGCTTCTTCAAGCACGTCGTTCTGCAGAACCTGCGATGCCTAGAGTACAGGAATAACAGGCGCACGACCTCGGAGCCCCTGCGGGTTCTCTCTTCGCTTTGCGCCCCGGAGAAGATCACCAGCCTAGCCCTCAGCACCTACGTGTCGACGGAATCCCTCGCTGAGACCCTGCGTCTGTTCCCTATGCTGGAGAAATTAGTTCTGCACCAGCCGCAGTGGACTCTGGAGAGCAACGGTGCGGCCAACTGCGAACTGTTTGCCCTGATGCGCAACGGGGCCACATGCCCGAGACTCCGGGATGTTTCCTGCTTTGGCCCAAACGCAGGCTCTGACGAACAGCTCCTCGAAATGCTCCAGGAGCGGTGCGCTGGCGAAGATGGCGGGCCCCGCCTTTCTCGGGTGCATATCTGCTTCCCGCGCGAGCCGCAGGTGGACATTACGGGAGAGGTCGATGCCCTGCGAGTTGAGATTGCCCTCGTCCTGCGCTACCCCACAGACGAGCAATTGAAGTTGATCAGAAAGTCCACGATCGGGATGACCGCCCGGAAAACGCAATATGCGCCCATAAAGGAGGTGGATGCGGGCGAACGCGACTCCGCTGCCGACTGGGGTCCCATCTCTGGTGACTGGGTGGCGGACTATGCGGATTGGGGTGTTTTGCCCAGGTACGTGTTTTCTCCCTTGTTTCTGTGTCCAATATATTGACGCGCCTCATGTCTTAGACGCTGTGAAGACTCTGAGTTTGATTTTGATGCAGATTCAGAATGATGTCGGGTTCCGGAACCGCGAGAGCCCCGGCTAGCATGAACTGATTTATTTATTAGGTTGTACATCAAGGAACTCGGATAGGTCGAATTCCAACACTACAAACTAATCCTAACTTGTCACCGTCCTGAACTCCCCCGTTAATTATATCATATGCTATCCTGTCCCACTAGCAGCAAACGTTTGGCTGAGGGGGCTCGATCCGACGAATTATTCCGCGCAGGTGTCTGGGAATATGACACGAGTAACGCAGCAATGCGGGTCTTGCTACGTGATGGTCGGGGACTACGCCCGTGGTGCCAATCCCTGCTGTCGGCGTTGGGGCTCGCGAACCTGGACGTTCACGCGTACAAGAGAATAAAACAGAAGTACAGACTTTGACGCCTGTAAGAAACTAAAATAAAGTCACAAGTTCTGATTCAGCTCAGACGTGCGTATAGGCTATCGCCAGAGATTTTTGGCTGGTTCGGGCGTGTCTTGGACGAGTATTATTATCTGAGACCCCTTAGTGGGCCACACTAGTTAGTGGGCCACTTGCATAATATAAGCTGGTGGGATGCATAGACCTGGGATTCGGCACTTCTAGGATGGAATACAATGTATGACGACGGCGTGCATCAAATTTGGAGGAAAGTGGTGGCGGCGATCAACAGCTGGGCCGGGTTTTTGATCGGGATGACGGCGTGTTAGTATCATTCCTTGTCTCCGAACACTTTCTTCCGCCTGTTCCTCCATCAATTCCTGGCCGATTCACAAGGTCAGGGGCTCGTTCTCATCCCTGGATCCAGGGAAATGATCTACAACTACTAGTATCCTGAGAACAAAAAATGTTCCCTCTTGCCTTGCTGAGCCCCAAAAAGATCTTGATTTGAGCTTGAATGGCAGATTTTCGACCTCTCCATGGTGAGCCAACCGTGTATGCTACGGACCTGAGAATTCGGGGCTACATTTAAGACACAAACCACTCTCTCAAAACGAAATCATGGGTTTCTACTTGCCATCTTTGGTAGTCACCGAGGGATATATCCCAAAATGCCCGAATATCGTTCGCGCGTATGTATGAACTTTTTTGGAGTGGTTATTGTAGGCTAGAGGTCAGCTGTTGTTAAAATATATATGCGAATGCATCTTATCTATCGGTCCATATTCAATTTTGGCCCACCAATGCACTCGGTGCTTTGCAAAGTGTGCTATTCTGTGCACGCAATGATTTCACCCCTTTTCCTTGGTTCCAAGGGAAATATTTAAGGTGTTCATATACCTCGGAAGTGCTCTGTTATTGTACAGAATATTAAGATTGGATGTCTTTAATGATTTGGGATACATTGGGACGGCCGATATCAGTCCGAATGAACGATGTGAGGAGGTGGCCCACTAAGCTGTTTTGTCGTTTTAGGAAACCGCCAGAACAAAAAATTCCGTAGGTCGAGAGACCATGGTGTAAATTCGCGGAAACTATCTCAACTTACTCACAGGATAAATACCTTGGTACTAGACCCCATATAATCGTATTTACCGCATTCTACGTTTGGGCTCGAGGTCAAAAAGGCCATGGTGGCCCACTAAGCAGTCACAGATAATATACCATCAAAAAAAATTGCAATCAAAAAATCCTGCCATCTGTTTCTTTTCCAAGGGCCCGAGATGATGAGGATTTCAACTGGTTGAGACAGAAATACAATTGCCTAAATAAGCGACTGCGGGCGTCGTTGGCAAACAAAGCCACACTCGATGTCTCCTTCCCGCCACTACAACGGCTTCTATTAGGCCTCCTTTCTGGCCTCTGTATAACTCACTTTGACTGCGCGGGCAAGCCAGAAAATCCCTGTGGACAAATCCCCAGAAATCTAGAGACTGGGACTCGCGGGGCAGAGACACGTATTCAGTGCGGGGCGTCTTTATTCTCCAATATCTGCTGCATTTGGAGTCTAGGACGCGTGTTGACAGGAAACGGAAGACACGTATTCACTACAACATCTAGAGACCAGGGTCTTGCGGGAAGGAAAACTATTCCGAAGACAATTGACTGCGACAAGTCCTGACACCATGCCTGTGGAAAAGCTTTCGGCCGCTGGCCTCTCACTCAGCGACTCACACCCTCTGAGCGAGGAACTAACCAGCCTAAGAGCAGCCGTGACCCGATTTCAGGCGAGTTTCTTCCACATTCCATTCTGGAGAACGTTATGCTAACATTTGAATACAATCAGAACGAAGCCCACGCATCCTCCATAAAACTGCAACGCCACGCGCTCGACACGTCCTCCTTCTCGGAGCGCATCGCGCAGCTCGAAGCAGAGAACGCCCTCTTCACGACCGAGCTCACCGTCCTGCGCGCGAACCCCGCACCCGCTCCGTCCAGCGGGAGCGGCGAGGACACGGTCGCGGAGCTCACGCTCTCGCTCCGCCGCCTGAACGCGAAGCTCTCGCTCACGGAGGCCGCGCTGGACGAGCACACGCGCGCGCTCGCGCAGGCGACGACGCTCGCAAGGCAGCACACGCACGCCGCGGGCGAGGCGTACGCCCTTGCGGCGCGCGCCCGGGGGCGGGAAGAGGAGGGGCACCAAAGGGAGCGGGCGCTCGAGCGCGCGGTGGCGCAGGCAAGGGAGGAGACGAAGCTGAGCGACCGCGTCGTGGGCGAGTACGCGGCGCTCGTGCGGCGCCTCGAGGGGCGCGAGCTGCCGGTGTCTGCGTCGGCGAAGAGCGACGCCGGGGGGAGCAGTGCGACGCTCGTCGACCCGCCCAGCAGCCCGCTGGACGCGCTCGCGCAGGGTAAGGCGCAGGTCGCTGCGCTCGCGGATACGTTTGCGGACGAGAACGCGGCGCTCGAGGCGCGCGTTGCGGCACTGCAGGGCGAGCTCGACGTGTCGAATGCGCAGCTCGCGGCGGCGCGGACGCTTACTGCGGAGCTCGGGGACGAGCTCGCGCGCGCAAAGTTCGCGGCGGAGCAGGCGAGGGTCGACGATCGGAGCGCGGCGGGGATGGTCGAGCGATACATGTGCGTTTTCCTTTCCTTGCTTCTTATCTTCTTCCGAGGATTGACTGACGCGCACGCAGGAAATTTACCCAACAAACCACAACCTCGCTGCACGCCTCCCTCGCGGCGCTGCGCGCGCGGCACGCCGCCACCACCGCCACCCTTGAGATCAACGTCGCGAGCCTGACGCAGCAGCTGGGCGCCGCGAGGAGGGGGGAGGAGCGGCTGCGGGCGGCGCTGGATGAGGCAGTGCGTTTTTCTTCCTCCTTTTCCCCTTCTGTGTTTTCCTTCTCGCGTCTGGTTTTTCTGCGCCGCGGGTATCCTTTTCTGCGGACTTTGCTGACGCGTTTTCAGGGCGGCGCGCTCGTGCGCGAGACGGTAGGCCGGCGGCGGGAGGTGCGGGAAAGGGTGCGGCTAGTGGGGCGCGAAGAGGGCGTGGTGGGCGCGTTACGGGGGGCGGTGGGGCGCGTGGAGGGTGCTAGTGCTCGGGAGGGGGTGCCAGAGGGCGGAGAAGCGGAGGAGCAGGAGAAGGCGCGCGCGGCCAAGATGCTGGAACGCCTGCTCGGGGACGTGCGGCGCGTGCTTGCGGTGCTCGACGGGGAAGGCGCCGACGCGGGGGCGGGGGCGGCGCGCGAGGGGCGGATGATGCTCCTCGAGAGCGCGGTCGAGATGCTGGTTGGGGAGCTGGAGGGAGAGGTGGCGAGACGGGTGGAGGTGGAGAGGAGGGTGGGACTCGGGGTGGATGGCGAAGGAGAAAGAGAAGCCGGTGAGGGTGGCGATGGGAAGGCAGGAGACGCGGGCGCGGGAGCGGATGGGCAGGCCGTGGATGCCACCCCGGTCGCTGTACACGCCACATCTTCACCCCACGATGCCCACGTGAATGGCAAGCCTAACGGCGTCCTGCCCGCGGAAGAGGAGAACGACGTCCCGCCCCCGCCTGCATCCTCCGCGGCGACAGATTCGCCCGACGCCCCTGCACCTGCTATCGACGCCCTCCCGCGCCCCTCTGAATCCGCGAATCTCGACGCTCCCGCAGTGATAGAGATAGACGCGGAGATAGAACTGCACCAGCCGTCGCCGCGCCTCCCCGCGGAGTCATGGTTGTTGGCGGAGGATTATGGGGTCCTGCTGGATGGTGGGATGGGCGGGAGCAGGGTTGGGGAAGAGGAAGAGGAGGGCGGGGGTGGCCTGGGGTCAGGAGAGGGTGACGGGGAGAAAGAGATAGAGGGCGGAGAAGCCGGAGAGCAAGAGCAAGAGGTTAATCCCCGCGAAGAGGAGGAGCATGTGGCACCACCTCCCCCTCCGGAGTCGATACGCGAGGGCGCCGTGGCGTTCCCGTCCTCGAAGTCCACGTCTACGCCCGCCGCTGTCGCCTTTCCCTCGACAACTTCCTCCGTGCCAAAAGCGTCCTCCGTGCCTTCATCACCGCCAGTATCTAACGCGCCTGTGCCACCGCCACCGTCCGATGCTATCCCCTTCCCGCTGCCAGCGGCCGATGCGCCTCTACTACCAACCGCGTCGGACACACAGGCACATCCGCTCCTCGCGGACCTCGCCGCGCGCTACGATGCGCTCCAGCGCGCGTTCCGCGCGTGCCACCTCGCGCTGCAGGACCTGCGTGCTGCGCTCGCGGAGGCGCAGGACACGCACGGGCTGCGCGGCGCGGTGGAGCGGCTGCACGACTACACCGAGGACGCGCGCGTGGAGCTCGAGATCCGCGTCGCGGACGCGCGGGTGCTGGCGCGCGGGTGGGAGACGATCGTCTCCACTTCTGGGGTGCGCGGAGACGACAAGGATGGGGACGAGGATGGGGGCGGCGGGGGCGGGGCGGCGGCGGTGGAGCGGCAGATCGCGGCGTTCATGCAGCGCGATGAGGAGGCAAGGGCGGCGTTCGCACGGAAGCTGGAGGACGTGGAGCATGATATTGGGGCGGTGAAGCGCGTCGTGTACGCGCCGCCGTCGGAGGCGCTGCCCCCGCCTGTGTCGCCCGTCGCTTCCCCGGACGAGAAAGAGAAGGAGGGCGCGGGCGGGTGGGCGGCGTGGCTCCGCAGCGCGACGCCTTCGCCGTCGTACACGGACGCGCCAACGTTCGGGAGTCTCATGACGAGCCCGCGGCTGCGGCACTCGTCGTCTGCGGCGCGCCTCGGCCGGAAGCAGCAGCGCAATCCGCTCGAGGGGCTGGGGCTGCGCGTCGCGATGCCGGTGTATGTGCAGGAGGAGGCGCCGCGGCAGCAGCAGCAGCGGCAGCGCACGATTTCGGGCGTGTATATGCTTGGGCTGGGGATGCATGCACATGGGAGTGGGGGGCGACGACCAAGCGGGCTGGGGCTGCCACCGCGGGTCGACGGCGGAGGGGGTGGGGCGGAGGGTGCGGATGTGGATGTGGATGCGGACGTCGAGTGAGGTCCGTGCGGGGATTTAATATTATAATTTATGGACGAGCACTGGGTATAGAGTGTAATTACTAGCGGAGGGCGTAGTCTCCCAGGAGGCAGCGCATACTGATGCTCCCGTTGAGGGGATTTGAGCAGGACATCTCGGAATCCAGTATGCTGGACCCCGACTGAGTTATTCGTAACGTCCATCCACATTTGTGTGCGTGCAGAAAGATCCGTTGGTCATCGTCGTTACTTGTACATATATCTTCATCGGCATTGGGAGGCATGTCGACGCGCAATCGTTCACTGCCAGTGGTGTCCGATGAAACAAGGTAACAGGGTTCCCCGTTGAGAGGATATGAGTTCCGCAAGATTTCCGAAGTGTAAGCAACAGTATGTTATTGCGTGCGCCGGCGGGCAACTCCATGCACATGCGGGATGGCGGGGATCAGATGTATACCAGTCGATTTGATAGTGGCGATTACTAGAACGCGTGTTTCTGCGGACCACACGCCGCAGAGACTGGGATGGGATGGATTCACGCCACATGTACGGTCGGGCGTTTCGTAGTTTATACCCTCGCATCAGGGGCGGTCATCAGTGCCTGAAGGCCTGATCGGTCGCGGCGCCTTGCTGGGCGGCTGACGCTCCGGCTTTCTGCTCGCCGTCTTCCACAGCGGGGGGGCCACATCTCCTCGAATATTTTCAGGATGCTGAGCGCAGTTTGACAGATGGTATCTATGACTTTAAGAATAATTTTTAGTACAAGAAATTGAATTTTGAAAGAAGTATTCGGCGTTGATTCGGCGTGTTATTTTCCTTGTGGTCGGAAGCGGGCATAGCATCACAGTTTACATCTTGCCTCCATTCTGTCCGGACAGCGGACGTAGGGCGTAGATATCTCGGTGGGCAGTACAGCTGAACGGAATTTGGTGGAAAAAGCGTATGCACAGGCAGACAGAGCTGTTGCAAGGGATTACGCAAGAAGGCGGCAAGGCATCTTGTCTCCATTCCATGGCAGGGAATAGTCAGAAATGTCACGGGAGGGGGCATAGAGGGCATTTCGGTGGATTGACAAGTGAGATCTAGTCGAGGCGATCAAGGCGCAGACCTCTCCGTTAGGATTAGAATTCATATTGCCCGTCCACCTGTATTGTGACTCGGGGGATATCCACGCTACTGGGCTGTCAGATCTACTCTGGGTCGGTCCAGCACGGTCACAGCAAGCCTCGAGCCCCAAGTAAGCATTGGAAATACCGCTAGGACCGGGGTCTGGGCCGTCTTGCTTCCCTCATTTGAAATTGTACCTTGCCCTGAATTCGAGGGACGTCGACAGATTTCCTTGAGCGCACAATACAACCCAAAGCAGGTTTGCGTCAGCCCAAGGGTTATTCGGATTGTCGGTGATCGACCCAGACTATCATTGATCATGGATGGTCTACTCGGGGTCCAGGGTGTAAAGTTAGGTATCATTACATCGGCGTCGGACTGAAAGGGAAATTCGTTTTGAGAATCGTTTCACTCTCTGGTCTCCGTTAGCGTGCGTACGTTGTTGATGACCGCTCTCTTTATCCCATCCCGTCTAGCCTTCTCTTCGAGAAACGGATCCATGCGACGTGCGAACTCGACATGCATGTCTTTCGCAGGTCTGAGGAGACGAAAGGAGAGAAGAAGTCGGAAGCATCGGATCAAACTCGGGACATCAAATCAATCTTTTTTCCTTTTCCTGCTCTTAACCCTCATGTGCCGTTTTATATTCTGGACCTCGGTCCGCTCTTTGTTCCGGCACGCCCTCTTTGAAACGTTTCTTCCTCCATTCAGATCGATATCCATCGGTTTCCGAACAAGCGGACGCCGGTGAGCTGTGATTCAAGCTCTCAGCTTTCAATATAGATCCCCATTCACAATCTAATTCAATTGTGGCAGGAATTGAGGCATATATTTCCACAATCCCGAAATTAGTCCTCAATATAGAGACCAAATAACTGCCTGATGGGTACCGGAGGCCTCTCGACGGATACTTTTTCGATGAAATGAATATTCCCGTCACTCAACGTTCAAGTGGATACTCGACACATTCAAATCACATGTCAGCTTACTGTAATTGAAGCCATTTTCCGCGAAATTAAACACCCATTGGTCTATTATTGACACTCTCTTTCATCAATCTATCGTGTGCAAGCCATCATTCCAACCGGGCATACTTTCAAAGCCCCTTCGCCAGAGTTTCAGCCGGGTCCGAAACAATTTGGTGTCTTTTTTTACTCTGATCCGACGTAGATGGTTGATCATTACCAAAGGCGGGAGCAAATTTAGATTGCACCGACGAGCTATATGTGCCAAAGTGGTGACCTGCAGCACGTATAAAAGGGACCCAGCAAACCACACCTCCCCCAGGATCTTCTGGATCTTCTCCTCTCCTCTACACAATTTCCATTTAATACTGGGACAATGCTACTGTCCATTGCTCTCCTTTCGCTTTCGACCCTCTCTGGCGCATATGCGGCCATTGGGCCCGTTGCGCCGCTCACGATTGTGAACAAGGTGATTTCTCCCGATGGCTTCACGCGCAAGTATGTTTCGGATCACGCAAAGCCTTTCGTCCGAACGTTAATCGCTCTCATAGCTCCGTGCTCGCCGGGGGCACGTTCCCCGGCCCTCTTATTCAAGGGAACAAGGTAAGCGGTTGGGAGAAATTTTCCAATTACATCCTTGCTCATCGGGAGCATCCAGGGAGACGAGTTCGCCTTGAATGTTATCGACCACCTCACAAATGACACGATGCTGAAGAGCACAAGCATTGTGAGTTGAATTCACTTTCTAGGTCCCTCCTCGGCCTCACCCGACGAAATAGCATTGGCATGGAATTTTCCAAGAGGGAACAAACTTTAACGATGGTCCAGCCTTTGTCACCCGTGAGCATTCTGGTTCCTTACCCGAATCTACCCTCACCTCATTGCGCAGAATGCCCTATCGTTCCCGGAAACTCTTTCCTTTACAATTTCAAGATCCCGTAAGTTCGCCAAACACAGCGATAAATACCATCCTTCCTTATCGTATTTGTATCAGGGATCAAGCAGGTGCGATACCATTATTTCGCTCGTTCACTGTGATTTAACATTCCTGGAGGAACCTTTTGGTATCATTCCCATTTGTGTACGTATCTGAGTGCTACTGGCCTTGGGTTGAATTCTCACGCACAGTCCAGCCACTCAATACTGCGATGGTTTGTCGACAATTTTTCGCGTGGTCGATTGATTCCTGACCCAACCACCAGGTCTTCGAGGCCCACTGGTCGTGTACGACCCAAAGGACCCACAGAAGCATCTATATGGTTCGTGCAGTTCCCGCTTTCAAGCCGAACACACTTGACCACCGGTGTTTAGATGTTGACGACGGTAAGATCCAGCGCTTGCCATAGATTGCCTCGCGGCTCATCGCCCACAGAATCGACGATCATCACCTTGGCGGACTGGTACCACTATCCCGCTCCGCAACATCCGCTTATTCCCGTGTTCAACTCAACCCTCAGTAAGTCCGATCACAGAGTGTCTGAATCTACGTTAAATCTGTGGTCCAGTAAACGGGCTTGGTCGCTACCAAGGCGGTGTAAATAGAAATTATCTCGCCGTCTCTTAAATGCCGCTCATTTGGTTTTTTTCTAGCCTCTTTCGCCTCTGGCCGTGATCAATGTCAATGCGGGAAAGCGCTATAGGTTTGTTCAACCAATCGAATCCCTTAACCGTCATGTTGATTCGTTATAATAATCTAGGTTCCGACTGGTCTCGATCTCGTGTGATCCCAATTGGAACTTCAGGTGAGCCCACTTCTAGTTCCAACTCTTGTACACGTGCTTAGCCTCCCCAGCATCGATGCGCACCAAATGACCATCATCGAGGCCGACGGGGTCAACACCCAACCCCTCACAGTTGACCAGATTACGATATTCGGTACTGCATTATTTCCTTCTCGCACCGACGTACTCTCTAACAACAGTTCCGCAGCCGCACAGCGCTATTCCTTTGTCCTCGATGCCAACCAGCCGGTCGGAAATTACTGGGTTCGTGCGCAGCCCAACCTCGCCGGCAGCAACCAGGGTTTCGTCAACGCGACGAACAGCGCGATTCTGCGATACGTCGGCGCGCACAACCAAGACCCGACCACCAACTCGACTGTCACCCAGCCGCTCGTTGAAACTGCCCTCCATCCATTGGTCCCCACGCCAGTTCCCGGTTCTCCCGTCCCCGGCGGAGCCGACATGGTCCTGAACCTCCCCATCACGTTCAATGGCACCAGGTTTTTCATCAACAACGCTGTACGTCCATTTCCTGCGGTGGTTGGCAGTATAATATTGAGCGCTGGACTCTCTCCACACTTTTTCAGACCTTCGTACCCCCTAATGCACCCGTTCTGCTCCAGATCTTGAGCGGGGCGCACACTGCTCAGGAACTCCTACCCCCGGGAAGCATCTACGTGCTCCCGCCCAACAAGACCATCGAGATCAGCATCCCCGGAGGCTCGCCCGGTGCCCCACATCCTTTCCACCTGCACGGTGTGCGTATAAGCACCAATTGTTCTCTCATCTCCTTATGACCTTCCAGCACACCTTCCATGTAATCCGAAGCGCCGGCAACTCGACCTACAACTTTGATAACCCGGTATGGCACGCGATCCCCGCGTTCCGGCCCACACGCTCATTTTACCTCCAGGTTATCAGAGATACGGTGTCCACCGGCCCTGCCACCACCGACCTGACCACCTTCCGCTTCGTCACCAACAACGCTGGCCCCTGTATGACCTTATCCGCTATTTTCACCATCCTCGATCCAACTAAATGCTGATGCGTCAGGGTTCCTGCACTGTCACATCGACTGGCACTTGGACATGTGAGTCCTTGATTTCCAGCGTCCAAAATCGACGCTAACCTCTATTTCAGCGGCCTGGCTGTGGTAATGGCCGAAAACGTCCCGGCCATCGCGGAGGAGAAACCACCCCGTGAGCCGGCCTGTATCTTGATATTGGTTAGACCGGAACTGACGCCTCCCACAGTTGAGTGGGACGCACTCTGCCCGATTTACGACGCCAGCGCGAAGGACTAGATATAGAATCTAGATCTACAATTTTCGGAAACCTTTCTTTCGAATTTCGGAAGTCTCAACTTGAACACGCCACTAGTATAAATTATCTTATCTCTGACCTAGTGCACCGTCTTTCGCAGTCAATATTTCATAACTTCTGTAGTTATTGTACTCGGATCGTTTCTTGTAATGTAATTATTCGAAAACTACGCTGTCTTTTATACCAGAAATGGAGGCTGTGCTCCGGGACTAATGAGTCAATGAGGGAACCGTAAATGAGAGCAGTCCGGAAGTTACAGGTCGCGTCGCGTCGAGATTGAGACATGTATGTAATAGCTCTGACCAATTCCGGGAAGTTCCGGAGCACCAATGTGGCCAATGGGAAACGTCCGGGAGTGTGGGAACTCTGGTCGATCAGCATGGTTGACACATAACCATGCTGTTTCGGACTTGTTCGACCGGCGCGCGCTGGTGCGCATCACCCTTCCCAAGACTTTCAGAAGGAGATGCTTGTCAACATGACGCACCTCACCCTCGACAAGCCCTCGAAGCTCTTTTCTTCATCCTCTTATCCACACCACGCGTCTTTCGACTGTCTTCAAGTCTTGAAGTTGTCCTGGCGCACACTGACCACGTCTTTTTTGCGCCCTTACTTATCCCGTCCATCGCACCAGATGTCGCCGAAAGTTCAACTCCCATCTTCTTCGGATATGTCTTTCGAAGAAAAGAATGCGGATATTGGCACCCTAGTTGACACCCAACAAAATCGGCACGCTCATCCTCAACGCGTTTTTCTCCTCTGCCTCTTTCCGCACGTTCTTGACTGTATCGTGAGCGAGGCGGCTCCTTATCATTTTCTTTGCCCTGTCTCTCTGGCTTTCGGGCACGCATGCTCATACATTTTTTCCTGAGGTAGGTATGCCATTTTTTGGCATTGTTATCTTGCTCCTCCGAGTCCGACGAGCGGGCGGGCATATACTTCCTTCAGAGACATCCAGTGGGCAAGGCGTCGGCTTTGCCTTTCCTTCAGGTGCTCAGCGAAGCAGCGGTTTCCTCTCTCCATTTCTGTGGACCGCCGCGTAGAGACCATTACCCTACAGCCGGTGGACCCAACGTTGAAGCCTCGGTTTGATTCCGCGTGGCCGAGGATCCTTCTCAAATGATTCTCAAAACGCGAGACCGGAATACATTGACACCTCAAAAATTAGGGGAGCTCAGCAAGAGGAGGTCGGGACTGTAATCCCGGACACGCGTTGCCTCTTTAGGAAGGAGGGCGAGTTACGGGGTCTTCAACTCAAACTGAACCAAAAAGCTTCGAAGCACCGAGATTTTTTTTCGGTCTCATTAATGCTGCGGGGGTTAATAAGTTGTAGACAGAATGAAGGGCCTAAGACCCACATCCTTGAAAACTTTTGCGGAAGGTAGAATTCCTCGACGAAAGGCTTGATTTGATCAATCAAGTTCTATTTTCAGATTGATGGCTGAAATATATTGACTGACCTATATCTTTTCTCCCTGGATGAATGTGCCCTCAATACATTGGAAGTAGAATGTGCCAACTCGGGGCTTTCGATTAATCAATAAAGTAAGGAATTCCATCCACAGAAAGAAAAGACCTGAGGAATTTGAGAAAAGTCGGGAGTAGGACCCCGATCACTGGGTAGGGTGGGTACCCATGCATACACATCGTGTCGTGATTTACTGGTCTGACCTCCTCTTGGAGCTCAGAGTAAACGCGCGCCGGAACGCGGGAGCGCGGGAGCGCTGGTCGTCATGTGAACCATATATACTACACATGTATGATGACGGGATCTCCAGAGGCGTACTGATTCAGGTGCAGCTGTGGGATGACCCGAGGGTCCGAATATGTCGTTAAACCACAGTGAATTGAGACATCGAGTTCAGTTTGTGCGCCATTGTAATATTACTAATGACGAGTGGTTGGCCATTGGAACCGCAGAAGCAACCGAACTGAGAGCCCAAAAAGGTTGTAATGCAGGATGAATGAAACCGGCCACGAGGTTCTCGTCCCGGGTAGGCTGGGAAATTTCCAAGACTGAAGTCATTTTGCAAAAGCAGTTCTTCGACGAAGGGTTGATTATCATACTGTAAGTACTTGTACCGAGGCAACCGGTCAACCACCCGTGACCCCATCAAAAAACTTGGGCAACGCAACCAGCCCAAATTCATCCGTGACAGTATAACTAGCGAGGAACGAGCGTCCAGTCATAGCGTCTGTCCTAGAGAGACTACCGTGACAGCTGAAAATCTGGCAACCCAATATATTCAACTCGCGAGTCTGGGCTGTTTCAAGGCACATTTGAAGCTAACTTCCCTCGTAGAATCAATAATTAGGATGGTTTGGGAGATTTTTGACACTTTTGAGTCATTTTTTGTGAGAAAAGAAATATTTTTCGCCCGTGTCACAGTCTGAGCAAGGCAACCATAGGCATCGTGACCGTGACCCGGCGCGTTTTGGGCAACCTATCGTGACCGTGACGGTTGCCTCGGTACAAGTACTTACAGTATCTGTCATGTGATGCGTCCCGGTCCGTCGAAATGATGCTCGAATAAAGAAGAATCCACTTTCCTTGCACTTCCCCCACGTCGACTCCAAGCCAAGGGCGAGCAGTCATAGTGCTGAATCAACCCATTTGCACAGAGTGTGAGCTCGCTCCGAAGATTAGCGAAAGTCGAATTTGCCAAGATTTTATTTTGCCACATGTGAGTCTGTCGCATCAAGGCGCGGCATCAAGGCCGCGTTGATTCTCGATCCCGGATGGTTAATCCGGCTATTCGGTTATACGGCTCTTGGACACGGGTATATAGCATACGCGTCGATGCGGCCTCACCAACTCTTCGGCAAGAGCTAGAATATAAGTGCTGAATCACCAAGCAATCTACATCCCAAGACCGCCATGCATGTTTCAGTCTGGGACTTCATCAAGAGCCAACTGCGCAAGCCGAAACCTGTGGTCGAGGCTGATCTAACAGGGAAGACGGTCGTCGTCTTAGGCGCGAATACAGGGTTAGGATTTGAAGCAACGAAACACTTTGCGAGGATGAATCCGGGGCGGCTAATTCTGGCGTGCCGCAGCGAACAGAAGGGACGGGCTGCCATCGACAGTATGTGAAGTCCATTCTTTCAATTGTCCACTTGAAATTGAACGACATTGCCAGGATTACAAGCCGCAACTGGCTACGCCGGAGCAGAGTTGTGGATCGTCGACCTCGCCGAGTTCGCGTCCGTGAAGCAGTTTGCTGCGAAGTTTGCGCAGGATGGTGGCCGGTTAGATATCTTGGTTGAGAACGCCGCAATAGCTCCGGAGAAATACGAGCCCACCAACGATGGGTGGGACGCCGCGTTCGTTCCCTATTCAATTTTGCTCGCTGTCGCTGACAATGGTCCAGGCTTCAAGTCAACTGTCTTTCTACTCCCCTTCTCGGCCTTCTTCTCCTTCCGTCCATGATCAAAACGGCGCAGGAACACTCCGTATCCCCCCGACTCGTAGTTGTCTCAAGCTCGATGCACTACTGGGTTGACATAGAGAAAAAGGTCTCAGAGAATCCTGGAATCCTTCACACCCTTGGCAGTGCCGAATACTGTGCTACAAAGTGTGCATCCAGTTTCCGTGCAGGACCCAGTAACTGATCGAGATTCGACAGGGCATATGAAACTCGATACCAGTTGACGAAGCGTAAGTGCCTCTTGGTCTCTCTCCGTCCGCCCGCTTACAATCATCAGTTCTCAACGTCTTCTTCGTGCGAGCGTTGAATGCACGTCTTCCGCCAACGACGCCAGTAATAGTCGACGCTGTGTGCCCTGGGTATTGCTACTCCGAGCTGCGGCGGTCCATGTCTGGACTCCGGGCTCTGATCGACTACCTCATGGAGCGCGCTTTCGCCTTCACCACGGAAGAGGGAAGCCGACAGCTCGTGTGGGCAGCACTCGCCCACGAAGACCATCCCGAAACGATTCGGGGCGGATACGTCTCCTGTTCCAACGTCACGGAAGTCAGTGATTATGTCTTGAGCGCCGAGGGGGCGAGGGCTGAGGATCATATCTGGGTGCGTCGTGGGCGGTCAGACCCGTATGGCTGTCATCTAACCGTGTGGTTTCCCAGGATGAGATGGTGGACATACTCGGTAAGGTCGACCCGCGAGTTACTACCATTGTCGACGAGTACCTTGTGCCCCGGGCGTAAATATTATTGTGATTTGTTTTCTTCTGTTCTTTCGGGTATTATTCCTATGAGGTACGAACACGCCCAAGTCTTATCCCGCTCTTGAACTCGACTTGCTTGAGATCCGTACTCCGTCAGGCCATTTCTTACTCCAGGTCATCTTTCTCGTTCATTTCTCATACCAGGGAAGCTCGTTATCAGTTCCGGGTTGGCCGAGAGCGTACCGAGCATGAAACCCATCCGCTCGGCCAAGGCATTGATAATATGTGGAAAGAGGCCCGCTGAACGCTGCAATTGATATTAGAAGTTCCTCCGCATTCGTTCCTTCATTGACTGGAGACGGGTCTTCCGACCGAGCACGGGCATTCCTCCTGACACAGGTTCATCTAGAGATAAATCGAAAGCAGTGAATGAAAGCTAAATGAGTGCATGATGGTCGCCGAGCATCCCGCCCTCCGCCGGCCTCTCCTTCTCCTCATAGAATTACCTTGAACCCCAGGGTCCCCATCAAGTCCGGGGAAGAAATCACCGGTGGAGACATGCTGCTGGTCTGAATCCTGGAATTTTGTGGGGTACATCTGATTGTCATTCACATTCAACTGTATTGCGGGCTGGGTCCCTTGACTTCTACCTTTACGACCCTACGCATATCAACGTAAAATTCGAGAGCTCAGAGATTCGAACCGTTGCCTGTCAACTTCGTCAAGATCTCGATCTCGGACGTAAAACAAAACCGTGGCGGAATTGATACCACCGGTGCCAATGCCCGATGCACGACCGTGGCAAGAACGGGCTCGTACCGAGTCCAAGTAAAAAAGACTGACAGACCGATCCGCTGTAGCTCGGTGTTGGACCGCCCACGTAAGCGCGGATGACTGCTTCGGATATCACGGGAAAATCCGCCATCAATTGGCATGTGCTTAAATGCGCGTACACCGAGCTCGGCCCTCACCTCACAAGCTTCATCCCATACCACCATGAGCGTTCCCATTCCCCAACCCCCGACAATCCCCTTCATCGGAAACGTCGCCTCTCTCGAGAGGGACGTTCCACTGCGTTCGTTCGATCTCCTCGCAAAGACATACGGCGAGATTTACCAACTCGATATGCTCGGTTTGTCTCTCATTGCACTCCTTCGAGAGATACTGACTGAGTGTACCAGGCAACAACTTGATCGTTGTCTCGAGCCACGCCCTCACGAACGAGGTTTCTGACGAGGCTCGTTTCCAGAAACGCGTCACCGGCGGACTCGCGCAGGTCAGGAATCTCGTCGGTGATGGACTATTCACCGTGAGTTAATCCCTGTTATTGGATATATCCTTGTCTGACTCATCCACCAAGGCACAACCCGAAGAGCCCAACTGGGGAATTGCACGTAGGTACCTGGCGCAGTGGATACAGGGAACCACTGACAGCGCACAGACCGCCTACTTATGCCCGCCTTCGGGACAATCGCCGTTAAGGTGACCGGCAATGCCATATCCTTGCGATTCCAATTAAAAGAAATTGAACAGGGCATGATGGAGGAAATGAGGGACATATCGAACCAGCTGCTTCTAAAGGTCCGTCTTATTCCACTGGCGTCCTCTAAATATTAATCTCTCTCCGTAGTGGGAAAGGTTAGCAATAAGCCATTGCCGCCCTTCCTGCGCCGCTTATGTCGACTAGGTTTGGTCCCGAGAAGGTGATCGACCCCTCCGAGGACTTTACGCGCGTCGCGCTCGATGCGATCGCGTACTGTTCCATGTCATATAGATTGAACTCCTTTTATACGGAGCAACAGCCCGAGTTCACCATCGCCATGGGCGACTTCCTCGCAGAGAGCGGGGCCCGCGCGAGGCGCCCCCGCGTCCTGCAGGCCGTGATGCTCGGTACCAGTGCCAAGTACGAAGCAGGTCAGTCAGCTCCGCGGACGCTATGTATGCGCTTGCGCTCACCGTAATTAATTCAGATATAAAGACGATGCGTGATCTCGCGGAGCAGAGTGCGTATTGCTTTGCTTTATTGTTACTCAGGTGCGGGATGAACGAGAGGCGCATATGTAGTCGTTTCGACGCGCAAGGCGCACCCGATTCCAAAGCATGATCTGCTCGACACGATGTTGAACTCGCGCGATCCGAAGACGGGGCAGGCGATGTCGGAGGAGTCCATCTCGCAAAATGTACGTGGACTTTCTACATCCAATCTCTGGTCTCACTTTCGTGCAGCTCCTTACGTTCCTCATCGCGGGTGGGCCTGCAATTCTCTGGCGCTGTTTCATTAATTGAGGCCTTCATCAGGCCACGAGACGTCCTCGGGAATGATGACGTTCATGGTGTATTACCTCCTCAAGAACCCCGAGACGATGCGCACGCTGCGTGCCCAAGTCGACACAGTGCTCGGCGATCGCCCGATCCATTACGAAGACTTTGACAAGCTGCCGTATTTGATCGGTGCGTCCATTTCCTCCTCCTTTAGAAAACACGGTGACGAATAAATGTGTGGATTCAGCGGTGATGCGCGAGGCGCTTCGGCTGGCGCCCACCGCGCCGATGCGCAGCACGACGTCCCTGGAGGATACAACGATCGGGGGCGGCAAGTACGCCATCAAGAAGGGCGCGGGGATTGCGATTTCGGTGTGGTCGATGCATAGGGATCCGGCGGTATGGGGCGAAGATGTAAGTGAAGTCGATTCCTCCTCTTCCTCTATCGCATGCTAAACCCAATGCCTTTTTTTTTGAAAGGCCGAGGAGTTCCGCCCCGAGCGCATGCTCGATGGGAAGTTCGAAGCGCTTCCGGTGAGCTGTCTAGTCTTGATCTCGATGCAACATGACCTGATGTGGCGGTCGGAAGCCCAACGCATGGCAGCCTGTATGTGTCGATTCTCTTCTTTCCTGAATCCTTTCCTCAATCATCTGCACTCAGTTCGGATTCGGCGCACGAGGGTGCATCGGACGCGCATTCGCGTGGCAAGAAGTTTGGTGCGTCCAATTGCGTTGCGTTGAGCTACCCCTCTCCACACTCACCGATTTGCCCCTTCCTTGCACAAAACAAACAGCCTTGTGATGGCCTCCATAATCCAAAAATTCGATCTCGCCCTCGACGACCCGTCGTACACGCTCCAAATTAAGCAGACGCTCACCGTCAAGCCGAAGGGGCTGCGCATCCACGCGACGCCGCGCGCGGGCGGGGTGCACCTGTACGCCACGCCTTCGTCGACGCTGTTGACAAATCGCGACGCCGCCCCGGGCCCGAAGGTAGATGCGCCCGCCGCGGGGGCCGGGGTGCCGTTCTATGTCCTGTATGGATCCAACACGGGGACGTCCGAGGCGTTCGCGCAGCGGATCGCGAACGAAGCCCCATCGTACGGTGCGTCCTATATTCTCGCTCTGCACCGTTGATTTATCTCCGCCTCCTCGGCGCATACGTACTATAGGCTTCCGCCCATCGATCGGCACCCTGGATTCAGCGGTGGGGAAGGTGCCCAAGGATGGGCCCGTGGTTATCATAACTGCGTCCTTCGAGGGTGCGCCATCCAGATAGCACACATAGCCTGCACACGCTAATATCAGATTTATAAACGCAGGAGAGCCCGCGGACAATGCGGCGCGCTTCATCGACTACCTGCGCCACATCGAGGGCAACGAGTTGGAAAACGTCCGCTTCGCCGTGTTCGGGTGCGGGAACTCGGACTGGACGGCGACGTTCCAGAAGATCCCGATCGTGTGCGACGAGCTGTTCGAGCGGCACGGGGGGCGCCGGCTCGTGGCGCGCGGGTCGGGCGATGCGGGCAAGGGCGATTTTTTCCAGACGTTCGACGACTGGGAGGCCGGGCTGTGGGTCACGCTGTCGAAGGTGCGTTGTGGGCGCTGCTTTGCGAAATTCCGCTCATTGGGGTGCAGGAGTATGCGACCTCGCGGGCGGAAGGCCTGGCGCCCACGTTGGAGATCACGACGGTGGATGCGGGCAAGGAGCGCGCCGCGGCGCTCCGCCAGGCGGACGCCCTCCTCGGCCGGGTCGTGGAGAACCGTGTCTTGACGAAGGATGGGCCAGTGAAAAGGCACATTGGTAGGTTCATTTTATGCGCTTAATTCTAACGTTCTCCTCATTGGATGTGTATCAGAATTTGAGCTTCCGGAGGGGACCACTGCTCGAGGTAAGATCGATTTTGCAGCTTTGAGGTGAATGTGGCTGATTGAAACCTAGCCGGCGATTATGTCGCGATGTGCGTACATAGGGCGCGATCCCGTTGGATTTTTCTGACATGGCGTTATCTCACAGTTTGCCCCAAAATCCGATCCGGGACGTCCGCAGGGTCCTGGCGCGCTTTGGCTTATCAAACGAGGAAGAGGTGAAAGAGGTTTTGAGACTGTCCATTCCACAGCAACTCACCGTGGATATGTATAGGTCATCCTTTCTTCGGCCGGTCCAACTTCCCTTCCGCTCGGGAAACCCGTCAAACTGGCGGAGATTCTGAGCGGGTACATTGAACTGTCACAACCGGCGACCACCAAAGATCTCGGGGTCCTGGCTGAGGCAGCAACTACAGAGGCCACGCGCGCTTATCTAGAGGAACTCAAAGCGTCTTACAGTGACACTGTTCTCGCGAAGAGACTGAGCGTGTTCGAAATTTTGGAGACTCACGCTGACATTGCACTCTCTGTGGGCGCGTTTGTCCAGATGATGCCCTCCATGCGTGTGCGCCAGTACTCCATCTCGTCCTCTCCGCTGTGGAACCCGAGCCACATCACCGTGACCGTGAGCGTCCTCGACGCGCCTTCCCTGACTGGCAAGGCGGCGCAGCCGTTCCTCGGCGTGGGCTCGAACTACCTCGCGAGCCTGCTCCCCGGGGACCGCGTACAGATGGCCGTGCGCCCCTCCGCCGCGGCATTCCACCCGCCGGAGAATCCCACGACGCCGGTGGTGATGTTCTGCAGCGGGTCGGGGCTGGCACCCATGCGTGGGTTCATCCAGGAGCGGGCGGCACAGAAGGCGTCGGGGCGCGAGGTCGGCTCCATGCTGCTGTTTTTTGGGTGCCGCGCGCCCCAGACGGACTACCTCTACGCGGACAGCGACCTCGCCGAGTGGACCAAGCTGGGTGTCGTCGATGTCCGCCCGGCATTCTCGCGCTCGTCCTCGGATTCCGAGGGGTGCAAATATGTGCAGCAGTTAGTTCTACTTTATTTCGTTGCTGTTCTCGCGCTGACGGTGTTGCGCAGCCGTGTCTGGAAAGACAATGCAGATGTTGTCGAGGCGTACAGAAAGGGTGCTGCGGTACGCGTTCGGCTCATTCAACATTCTCGTCACTTACCGAATTCGATGCAGTTCTTCACCTGTGGGTCTGCTAACGTCGCGAAAGGAGTCAAGGCCACTCTTGTGGACATCATCAAGGCGGAGGAAAACGTCGATGTTGTCAGAGCAGAAGAGATGTTTAGCAAGATTATGAAAGGACGGTATGCGACTGATATTTTTGACTAGAGGTTGATTAGAGTACGATTGCCGGTACGATTGCATTTTGGTCGGTTAGTGTTACGTTGAACTTTGAAACTTTCAGAATTCGCTGAACGAGACGGGCCACTCATGATATTCTAAGCAGCTCTCTTGAAGCGGAATAGGAGCAAAATACCACTCACCCAGCACCACGTTTATTGCTAGTGGTACAAGTCTAGGATTTCGGCGTTCCTGCTGTATACTACCTTACATCTGGGTCATTGAATTGATAATATTTTTGCTGTTTTCGGCTTGATGTATCCCACGCAACTTTGTTCTGGGGCTGAGGATATTATTGGAATTAATGCGGTGCAGCTTATTCCATTGACTGTAGGTTGTATAATAAATGATTCACTAACTTTCCGCTTAGTATGCCGCATATATCTGGATGAAACAGAAGTTTCCTGGCCCGGAGGCAGCTGCGTAGGTAGGTTTATATAACCTGATCGCGTGCCGGAAGGAGACGAAATTAACGGTCTTTGGTGCGTGAGTGATATTGTAATTTAATTCAGCTTTAGCGTATCTCAATCTACCTTCAGGTTGTATTGAAATCATATGTGCATACTAGCCTAACGTCGAGCTTATTCGGATTTCGTCTTGTTCTCTGGCCATATATGTAAAGCAGGAAGGAAAATCTGGCGGTGTTTATCAAGCACATCACGTCTATATGCAGGAAGTCTGTATAACTCGGTCCCAATGCTGTCTAGAAAGTCTCCTCGTCCTCGTCTTCCGCGTCACAAAGAGCTGCATCTTTCATTTCGTTCAGCTCGGTCCAATGAGGGAGGCCAAACAAGCCGGGAAGACCGTCCCAGAACGACTGCCGCCGTTCCATGTGTCACCGCTTCATCTCCTCCAGACAAAGTGGGCACAGCTTCGAATTGGACTCGGGCGCCCAACGGACCAAGATCTCGGAAACGGACTCCTGTTGGTCAAGCAGCCTAGAGGCCTCGCTGAGACGGCTTTCGCGACACTCAGGATTGCCATCGCACCCTGCTGTCAAACGCGCTCTGTACCGTTGCCGGATCTCAATCCTGTAGGCTGAGCTCATAACCCTGTCGGCTTCGAAACAGAGCGCCTGGTCCGGTGCGCTCAGGAGGATTTGAGAACCACCGTATTCGACACCGCAGAACAGCGTCGTGTGGGTCATTTCGAGACAATACCGATAGAAAGCGAGTGGTAGGATCCAGTCGAGAGAGTAATGCCGAGCCAGTTGTATGACTGGCAGGATCTGGTCCCTGCAATACGATGGGCTGAGTCCTTCGTGAGAGAATTCGTCGAGAGTAGACGGATAGACCGAAGAGAGGAGTACAAGTGCTTTCCGCCGGAGGACAGGGACTTTGTAGAAAGAACTGAGGCGGAAGATCGCAGCGATGGAATCGAAACTTTTCAGCAGTGAATCGAGGGAACTAGGAACAGATTTCATTAAACGACGCGCTAATAAAGAAAGAAATTGGTGCGCACTTGGGTTTGAATATAGCAGCGAGGAAATACCAGACTTCACTGCTGCCGTGAGGCAAAGGGACGACAGGACAGCCGTCAAAAACGTCGTACGTGCCGAGATTTTCCGGGCTCAGTAGGTCTTCGAGGATGGATGACTGCTCGGCGAGCATCCCGCGAAACACGTGAAATATCAACGACCCCGAGTGTATTATCAAGGTTCCATCGAAATACCACAAGCCACTGGCGCGCTCCAGAGTGGCAAGGGAAACGGTATCGGGGCTGGGGAGATTCTCGTACACCGTGATAGTGTCTAGTAGGGAGTCGACGGTTTCGCGTAAGGAGTTCAGAGTTTCCTCCCGGTCAGTCAGATCGTTGCGATACTTCTCGGCGGCCGCGGACTGATCCATGCACTGCTGCTGCAGGTCGTTGTACGACCCCTTGAGGACCGCGAGCTCATTCGAGACAGAGGCGATTTCGGCCTCCAGTATGCCCATCTCGGCGTTCTGCGAGGTAGGTCAGCACATGCCACAAATTTTATGCATGCAGCAGGACCCACGCTTTTAGAACGTAGATCCTGCATAGATACTTTTAATTTCTTGATGCACCCACAGATCGGGCCAAAATCGTTGCACATGAGTTGCAGCTGATCGATGAACTTTTCATCCGCTGCAAGATCCGCTGTGATCAATGCCGCCACACATTGGTCGCATGCGGTTACAGAATCGGGGTCTGGACTCGGTGAATGAGGGGAACTCATCCTGGCCCAAGGACACAGAGGGAATTGGGACTTTGAATTGGCTCGTCGAATCGGAACGACAGTGAAAAATAGTGCAGAAGACTGGGAGAAGTGGCGTCCAGCAAGCACCGTCTGACAGGCCCATAAATACCTTCGAGGAACAAAGTGCTTCCAAGACAAACGTCTGACGCAGAAAGGGAGAAAGACATTCAATGGAAAGAACGAAAGAAAGAAAGAAATTGATTGATATCGGTCGGGCGGCCGAAATACTGAAGCTTCGGCCGATCCATTCCAACCAATGATTTGTTGAATAGTTCTTGTAAAACTTCCAACGCTGTTACGACTGATTATGCGCCTGACCATGATGTAAGATCGCTACAAGTACACTTTTTTATTGGCCTCGTCTGTGTTCTATTTCATTTGCTTCAAGTCGCACGTAAGCATCTCTCATCTCTCATTTCTCTCTTTTTTTTTTTTGGAGCGTTTGGGATAATGAAACTCAGTCTGCAGAAGCATTCCAAGCTCATCAGATTGTGTTGCTGGTTATCCAGTCATTGCCAGGGAATTTTGTCCAGGAGGAAATGCTGTTACGCACATATTTCAAATGAGTGTGTGACTCCGACCTGAAATTTTATCCTATTCCATTTCTAACAGTCATAGGACACATACCCACTAAAACCCCCTCTTTTGTCCAATCATCTGGCAGTGAGTCTTCATTCATAAGAAGGCCACTCCATGTGTTCGATACCAGCTGTTTATTTAGGGCAAGAGGGCCGAATTTTATTTTGTTGGTCAGCAATCGGTCCCGTTGTAATGCACCTTTGATGCTTTTCAGCTGACGATTATGGATTTCAGTTGTGGTATATACAATGTCAGGGTTTTCAATTACTCGTGTCCGCCGTAAGCTCCATATCAAATGCCATGCCGTCGACACAGGAATAGCAAACAGTCGCCCCTTTTCTGGGACGATCTTGCCTTTATCTGATTTAATTTTCATTAGATTACAGCCCAGGATCAGCCCCCGGCTTACTGTACCGGCGTGTATGGTAGCAACGGTAACACGTAACGCGGCCCAAAAATGTTGCCTAATTTCCGGGGGGTAACGCGTAACGAGGGTCCCGTTGCTAACTTTTAAGAGGAATAAAATAATCATTTTTCTGGGCATTAAAATAGGTAAAAAAATTCGCAAAATTTCGGAGGGTTATCTACTTGTCCGACAGAAGCAAGCCATCGCGAAACGGGGTACGGTTGTCGCTGTAAGCCCAAATATTCTCGGTATCATCACTTGCTTCGAAATCTCCCACATCACCCACCACCACTTTATCTGCCGCGACACAAAAGGCTTCATTTCCAGGCAGGGAAGCAGCGGGAATATCGAGACCAAGTGATTCTCGGATAATGTGCTGTAAGGGGACGGCGGTATCGTCTGACGGCCCAACATAGAGATCGTCGTTGGGATCAATTGAGGTGACAGCCTCTGCTTCAATTTCTTCGGTTGCCTTCACAGGTTCCTTGTCGATTTCAAGGACCTGTCCAATCTTGTCAGTTCGAGTGGAAGAGGCTCGGGGAGGTGTTTTAGAAGGTTCACGAGATAATTAACTTTTGTGTTGAGCTCTGGTGGAATGCCGACAGGCAAGGCGGGTCCGACAACCTGAGGGGCCATGAGAGCTCGAGGAGAAAGTGTTGGAAAATGAAAATTAATTCAAAGCTCTACATTACTGTGCTGCACACAGCTACGAACAATGGTGGCTCGCCCGTAAAGGGTTCAACCCAGGTTGCCTAAATTGGCACCCGTAACATGTAACTCGGCCTCGGTTGCTAACTTTTCAAAATTGGCGAGCGTAACGCGATCCTGGCCGTTGCTACCATACACGCCGGTACAGTATATCAGGCCAGTGGGTGTATTTCTTGGACCAGAGCCGTTGCGTGAGGGCCCAGATTTTTTTTGTTGCCAGGAGCTCACATTCTAAAGCAATATGTTCCAATGATTCTGGTACTCCACAGATATGGCAGAGGCCAAGTACTTGCAATAAGTCAATGTTCAGCCAGAAATCACCCACTCTGAGCGCATTGTGTATGCATTTCCAGAAAAATTCTTTTGTCAGCCGTTGCAGTGCCACGGATCGAATCAACTTCCAAATTGTCTGACACTGGGGGCAAGGGCTTGGGTTCATGGCATATGTCGGACACTTGCCACGGCGTTTGTCAATTTTCCGAGGTTATTCCCTATGTTCTTTGTTGCACTGCCGCCTACCGGCGTGTTTGTTCCCAAATCAATGATGTTCTGTTCTATTGTTAACGCCCACTGGACTATAACTATGGCGTTATTTTTCGCTGTTTATTAGTACTTTGTAGTCCATGATTTCGAGGTAGGACGAAGTCCCAACTTCAAAGTTTTGATCATGGGTTGATCCCGGCCCGGGTTGTCCCGACTGCCCAAATGGGAAGTTTTTGCCCCTACCCTACTGTTTCGCCTGCACAAGGGGATCCATTTGTCCCGTAGAGCTAAGAACAATTTGCAACCCACAATTAGTAAGGTAAGCTCGACTCCTTGCTGTTTTTCCTTCAATTGGGAAATAATTTAGCTGCTCAATGAGTGTTTTCAACTGTGGTCTCCTGCAGAGTCATATTTGAGTTCTTGATTTCACTGGGGATATGTCCCATACATGTGAAAAGCACTAGCTCATTCATTCAAAGGTATTCAAATATATTTGAAGGGATTTGGGTCTCCAAATACCTTAAATGGCTTGCTTATCATGTTCAAATCAAGCTGTAGATGTGGACAAGGGGTCATTCCCATGAGCCATACATTCACAGCAAGGGCTTACACCGGATCCCTTTTAACAAACTCTCCATTTCTGTGATCTAACCAAACCCCCCAAGCAGATACATATTTGGAACCTGGCTGATATTTTTTTTCGATGTTTGTATTGGCATGTATGAAAGAGTTCAATTATAATTACGTTGCTTGGTCGTGGCCAGAGAAATGTCTTGAGGGACATCTTGCCATATGCATCTGCTACAGTGGCAGATGGTGCCCTCGACTCAAGGGGATGCACAAGGTAGTATTTTACAAGGCATGGGAACAAACCTGTCAATGTCCGGGTGACAATGCCGAGATCAATCAGACTTCCAACTTCGAAGTAGCACTTTCGACTGCTGCTTTCAGCTTTGTATAACAATGCTGACTTAGCACTAGGCCCTTATGAAATCTGTTGAGAGTACGAATTTACATCGAAAGTTGATCTCATATATAACAGATCTTGAAGTTGTTGGAATCTACGGAAAAGTGGTATTTGCCTCCGGAATTACTCGTATTGGCCTGCTGCATTGCACACACGTACAGCACATATATGTGTCATAATAAATGAAGAAATGCTCATCCCTACTTGTACTAGCTAGAGTCTAGTCATTGCAGCGTGTCGCGGCCGCAGAGAGGAGGGAGAAAAAGGGCAACAACCGGCAAAAAAGTCCACGTCCCGAAACTGACAACGTGGGAGAGGAACCACTCTTTCGAACTTCGCTCCCTTGCAACTTCAAAAATTGAACAATTTTTCAAAATATTAAGGGTGTCGGAAAAACCCTGTTTGGGTTGTAACGGCTTCAGCAGGATTACTGGCTTGGAAGAGATTGTCATGTGTTATAAGCCGCTGGCAGGGTAGCTTATATTGGTTTATAAGCCATCTCAAGCCGTTATCGGACTCGTGTTGGCCTGCGAGGAGTTACCAAGGGTTGAAATTCATGACTGCATCAACAACTCGACAAATTAGTTTCCAACAATTGTCTAGATCATTTGACTCTTGGTCTTTTCAAGTCACTTTTTTCTCAAATATTCGCAGATCTTATTCTCTTTTCTGGAGCTCGGATCAAAGCTTGTACTTAATTCGAAGTCCAGACTCCTGCACGGAGCTACAACAAAAACCGCAGTCGTCTCTCTGTCTCATCTTTCTTTTCCTGATCTTTCAAATCCTTCAATGCTAACATTACAGTTGGCCGGACTGTACGAAGTGGCCGGTGCGCCCAATCCCAATCTTGACAAGTCATTGAGGGCCTGATCGGGTGCCCCAGAATTCCGCCAGAATTTTTACAGAATCTGGTATGGACATAGATTTCATTCCTAAACCACCTTAGAAACTTCAATATGGTCATTCTATGAACATTTGAGCATCGGGAGAGGCACAAAAAATGTGGTGCAAAATCTTACACAGATTCTGGGATGGTGCTACAGATTCTAAGTTCAGCTTCAGAATGTGTTGAATATTTTGAGCCCTTGTGTTCGCCTCCCCTTTGTCACATCAATATTTGAGAACACACATATATTTCCCATTCTAGAACAGTTTAGGGACAAACAGTGTGGGAAATGGTCTGTAGAGGAGATTCTGGGAAGATTCTGAGGAAAAGATTCTGGGCACCCGATCAGGCCCTGAAACTCCGCCATCATCCGGCTCCGTACGTCAAAGAACAATGGCCAGTGATTGATGGGAACAATTGCCTCCCTTCATCTTCTCCGCCTCACTGGGTCTGCCCGGTCCTTGAAGCCTGTACTCTGTCTTTTACCATGTACATCCAAGACCCTGGATCTATACTTTCTTTCTTCTGTGACATGTCCCCCAAGAACCGCCGTGAAATCTTGATGTTGAATGCCACTTCAAGTCACGCGTCAATGCCACCTCAATGCCACCTCAAGTCACTCTTTCATGCCACCCCTCCAGTCTCTCTTCAAGGTCCCTGGAACATATATTATAAGCTGTCCTCCTCAATTTCTCAAATGTGTCAAGCTTAGGCTCTGTTCTCGCCAAAGCCAACATTGTGCATACGGCTTGTCTGATCTTTCCACTGGCCATCCTCGAGCCGTTTAGCCCCCCCGCAAACCGGTTCATCATTCCTTCAAGTGCTCCAAAAACCACACAATTCTGGTGTGGCGTAGAGTTGATCTCGTGCGTGGTCAGCCTTCTCTTTTATTTACTCCTTTCACATTTTCCCAGTTCACTGACGGTATTACAACAGTCCTAAGTGCAACTCGTCCCTGTTATCACTCGAATTGTGACCCGCCGCAGTTCGATGGTGATAGCCGGATCTTTGCCCCACGGCAGTATCCATATTTTGCAGTGTAACTTTTGAAATGTGTCAATATAATTTCCCCTCCCCCCTTCTTCATTTCATGCCCGCAAATGTGCAGTATCATTATTATTACTATTTGGGTGTCCTGTCGCCCCCGCCGCTGTGGTTGGAGGGGCCTGAAAGCCATCACAACTTCATAATGGCATGAGAGTGCTTATAAGCCATGGTGTGGCTTACAAGCGAATATATGAACTTGACCTGTGTGTTACAAGCCAGGTCCAGTATTACCAGCTTATAATGTCTTGTGAGAGGTCTCCATCCGTTGCATTCATTTTGGGATTTTTCCGACAGGTGTGTCAATTGAATTTCATTGAGTAAATCCTGACTTCTCTTCTTCTTTTTGCGGTGTGCCATTATAGCACCCAGTGAATTCGAGCATTCACAACAGTTTTCGGCCGATCCCGGCCGATCCCACAGAACACATGCCAATAGCCGGCGGCAGCAGCCGAATCTCATTGACGCGCATGGCCAGTCTCGGACATACGCCATGAACCCACGGTCATGGCATTTGCCCGCAGTGATAGCCATGGGTTCAATACACATTCCTTTCTTACAATATGAGGCCTGTGGAAGTCGATACACGATGGAACATGGTTTGTCTCAAAACTAATTGGAGACAGACATGGCCAAAGCTGCCGGATCAATCCCAATGGATGCCCGTCCCACATCTAGCACTCCGCTCTCAACGACCGCGAGTAGGTATAAATTAGGCATACGCGTGCAGTACGAGCTGTGGGCGAGTGACACGATACAGAGCTACCGGAAACACACCAGACCAAGCCGCAGCCGGCAGAGGGGTTGGTTATGTTGGCCATATCCGAAATTTGGCCGCGCCAAACTTGCACTGAGGCATGTGCTGCGCAGAGATCTGCAGAAGTTTGGTGGAGCTGATTGGATCACCAATAAATGAGGCATACATGTGTAGTACAAACTATGGCGAGTGGCACGGAGTTTGACGGTCTGGTATTTGTGTAAAGAAGGGGCGCATCTCGTCACTGAGTGGAGGAGGCGGGGGATGCGGGGGATACAGAGGTAGCGGGAGGACACCAGACCAAGCTCTCTTCGCTTGCCGCAGCCGGTGCTTGAGAGAATGCCTCCAAGAAAGTGGACGTGCAGGCAGTCGAAGATGAGCCTTGGTTAATCGTTCGCGTAGAGCAGTGAATTGGGCAATGACCTCCCCAATGGTCGGTCGCAGGCCGGGGTCCTTTTGCATCATCTGGTCTATTAGCGGCAAAAGGAAAGATAGCGGCCGATGAGGCGGTGCCTGCAATTGCTTTATGATTGAATCACAAGAAAGCGTAGAGCGTACCTGAGATACCCCTCCAGGCAGCCAGGACGGTCGCACTAGACCCCTCACAATATTCCCTAGAAAATATATGTCTGTAGGGAAAGGATTGCATACAAGACTCTCAGTCCGATGCTCTGGAGGACTCTTATCTCCTCCTACGATTATTCCTTCGAGAGGGGGTCCATGGCTTGGATCGTACTGGCGGGACAGACCGAAATCAATGATGCAATATCGGGGCCAGCATTCAGTGCGCGTAACGGGACGTGCCCAATGCTCGTGGGCTGAGTCCATCCAGGGAGCAGCAGGATGGAAGTTGCCATCAGGAAACACGGTCGGTTCCTGAACTACATTCGTGAAATTACAGTCTCTGCGGCACGAGAATACATGAGCGCAAAAAAAATCGGGCAGAAGAGGAGAAAGAAACAACCTGTGGGCTATATAATTTTCATGCATGTAGTGGATTCCCTGCAAAATACATGAAACTCATGGGAAGATGCAGAGACAGGATGTGCGCACCTCGAAAATTTGTTTAATGAAGTCCAACACCTCACCAACGGTGTCAAAGCTGGGCTCATCAAAAGGGATGCAGAGGGGCATGACAATGAGCTGCGTATCGGCATCGTACGGGTCGTCCAGCACTTTCAAGAACGAGATGGAGTGGTTTCTTGAATTTTTTGAATGTGGAGGAGCGGAGAGCAGCCGGCCTATCACAATTTCATGTGGGTGTACAGATGGTGAAATAGCCTTCAGCAAGACTCGCTGGCCATTGGGTCCTACTGCGTCCATGACATTCGCTCGCTGAAAACGCCATCAGCATCGTTTGGTAATAAGTACTCAGAGTAGACTAGAAGCACCGGATGAAAAGCCCTTTCGTGTGGCTTGTTCAACCGAAGATTGTAGCCAGCCGCGCGGAGAAAGTCTTGGCGCTGTGTCCAGTCATACGTCGACTTAAACGCCATGTGCTTGGGTTGGTTGCGGTGAGGAGGATGCCTTGCCACGTGGTTGCCACGCCTTCATCACGGTGATGCGGGTTTTTAAGATTATTTGCCGGCCCTTGCCGGCGCTTGTACGTGCTTGTACAAGCATCAAAAGTTCGACAAGCCGACAAACGCACAAGCTATGTCGAAAAAACGACAAGTTTGGAAAAACAAAAAATTCTGAATGGGTGCATTGTGATCTAACCATCATTTCTGTCACAAGACGCATATCCTCCTGAATCTTGTGAATACAGTTGAAATTTATGCAGGGCACAGTTATAATAAATTTACACTTTGTCTACTGGAACTTTGTAGAATATGTCTTCAATAAGATTCAGTTTTTAGCATATGTTTTACCTGTTCAAAACATATTGTGATCACATCCAAGATATATGGCATCGGAAAAGTCTAAACTTATTATAATTGTGTTTGACATATGTTTCGAGTGACTTTGGGTGATTTAGCATGATATGCCCCGCTTTTATTTTTTTGCAACAAGTGAAAAAGGCTGACAAGTTGACAAGGAAAATGGCATCATACTGATGCACCAGGAATTTACTGTATCTGCCGGAGGCGAAGCGGCGGCCTTTGCCAGGCCGTTATACCTTGAGAACCCGTACCGAGGCACAGGAAGGTGGGGATACAGGGAAAACTCGCCCAATTTCCCAGTCAAAATTTGACCGCAGATCTTCCAAGGCTAAGGGAAACGAGGCATTGGGTGGGAGCAGGGCTGCGAATGCGAACTCTAGCGGCTCGAAATCCGCCATCGCCGAAGCAGAGTTGACACCGGCGAAGGCACCAGCGAAGCAAAAGCCAGACCCGATGCGGCTGTCAGCGGCGATCAGAAATGTTTAACTCGGAATCTGCCGAGGACACCTCTCACGTCGACGACGACCTCGAAGCTATGGATCATTCCTTACTTCAAGTAGTCAACAGCGGCTGGAGTCAAAATCAAGTCACCCGTTGCTCACAAGTACGGAAATGATCATGATCTGTGGGTGTGTACCCACACGCTTCAGTTCGACTGAACATCGGATGCAATTGACATTGATAAAGGTGCTTTGCTGCTGCGCTCTTGGCTGCCATTTCATATAATCTTGTAAGACTTTCTTTGAGATCCCATTAACAAGAGCATCCCTGGAGAATCAAAAGTAATGTCGATCTCTGTGCCAGTTTCGACTGTATGGATTGGAATGTGCGTGAGGTATACTGCAGGGTTGTAGGAGATCTGCTTAAAATTGAACCCTTGCAGCTCGCTCATTTACAGCTAATTGCAGTACCGAAGGCGCGAACGAGAAAATTACCGTTTTGGGCCAATTTCGATTTTCGCTTCCGATTTGCTCATATCTCAGTCAGTTCTGCAGGGATCAAGATGAAATATAGCTAGATAATTCGGGGTAATTCATCCGCAATTAGTGATAGAATAATATGTGCAGAAATATTGTATTCTGCTTCTTCTGGCATGTGAGGCTCATGGAGCCATAGATTTGCCCATTTCTCTGTCAGTTCTGCACAGATTCAGATGAAACATAGCTAGATCTCTCAGAACAATCCACGCGCAATTAGTGATAGAAAAATATTCACAGAAATATTGTATTCTGCTTCTTCTGGTGTGCATAAATTCGGGCTAGTG
This sequence comes from Mycena maculata, assembly GCA_029448575.1. Classification (NCBI taxonomy): domain Eukaryota; kingdom Fungi; phylum Basidiomycota; class Agaricomycetes; order Agaricales; family Mycenaceae; genus Mycena; species Mycena maculata. Next base: position 212,745 of record JARJLG010000127.1, read on the forward strand.
AACCCAGATCTCCTCCAAATGAGACTAATTTTTGTGAGGGTATACTCATGTATGTAACGAGTGAAGTGATAGAGACGAAAGAGTAAATATGTTACCTCCCTGCCTTCCCTGCCTCGTTTGAAGGCCATCTGAATAGCCATCATATAAATCAAATGGCTGTAACTGAACGATTCTTACTCAAATGAAGCATGACAAACAGCTGAAAAGGTCATAACACAGTGTATAGAGTTTTCTAGGATGTTGTCCGCGAAAGACGCTGGTTGTTGCCACGAATTGGGACACAGGATGCGAATCAAAACACCTTGATGGTGGCCGAGAATGGACGTGTTGCGTCCAACTAGCATCCACAAAATGCATTTTTGGCACGAGTTATTGGATTATACTGTAGAGGGGTATCCTACAACCATCTAAGGTGTCTCTACTGCTTCATATGACTTGAAAATCGGACAGTTTGGGTCAATTCTATGTTGGCTGCACAAAAACCCTTTGGGCATGGCAGGAAGCGCAGGAAAGGAAATATTCATGAATATGGCTCTATGACATCGCCTTATACATGTCTGAGTATCACCTCACAAGAATTAGTCTCCTTTGGAGGAGATCTAGACTCACTAGGCCGAATTTATGGCTCAAGGAGTCTCGCATACCAGAAGAAGCAGAATACAATATTTCCGTAGATATTTTTCTATCACTAATTGCGCGTGAGTTGTTCTGAGCGATCTAGCTATGTTTCATCTGAATCTGTGCAGAATTGACAGAGAAATGGGCAAATCTATGGCTCCAGGAGCCTCACATGCCAGAAGAAGCAGAATACAATATTTCCGCAGATATCTTTCTATCACTAATTGCGGATGAATTACCCCGAATTATCTAGCTATGTTTCATCTTGATCCCTGCAGAACTGACTGAGATATGAGCAGATCGGACGCAAAAATGGAAATTGGCCCAAAACAGTAATTTTCTCGTTCGCGCCTTCGGTACTGCAATTAGCTGTAATTCATACACATTTCAAGGTAAAAACAAAGGTGGAAAAATGAACAGTTTTTTGACCAGTTGTTTCACTAGAAATAGAAGTAAAAAATGCAAAACAAACAGTGGGGGCAAAAGCTAACTCACCCAGAATTCACATGTGTTTCACTCATGTGTTCCGAAGGTGGTTGGCAGCTAAACAAAGCCGATATCACAGTCCATCAATTGTTCTTTGCCAGACAAAATACACACAAAGAATAGACAAAGGACAGACAAAGGAGCTTGGAAATCCTGTGGCCCTTTGTCCTTTCTCCTGTGTCCTTTGTCCTTTGTCTTTTGTCCGTCCTTTGTCTATTGTCTGCCTTTCACTGGTGAAGCAATTCAAGTTTTTTTGACGGAAAAATTGGTAAAAAATTCAAAATCTGTTTAGTACATTGTATTTGGGGTCCCAGTGGCATTTTAGGTGCATCTCAGGTCCCTGCATCTATTTCTGGTGTGCTTGGGCCCATGCCACCCACCGTTCCCTCACGGATTTAAAATCCGAAAAATCACCCTTTATTGCTGTTTTAATGAGTACTTGGCCCGCGGTGAGTCCAATCCCAGACGGATTTTGGGGCCCAGCGGCATTTTAGGAGAATTTCAGGTCCCTGCATCTATTTCTGGTGTGCTTGGGCCAATGCCACCCACCGTTCCCTCACGGATTTAAAATCCGAAAAATCACCCTTTATTGCTGTGTTAATGAGTACTTGGCCCGCGGTGAGTCCAATCCCAGATGGATTTTGCGGCCCAGCGGCATTTTAGGTGCATTTCAGGTCTCTGAATCCATTTCTGGTGTGCTTGGGCCCATGTACTCATTAAAACAGCCATTTTGCTTGATTTTTAGGTCGGATTTTAAATCCGTGAGGGAACGGCAGAAGACATGGGCCCCAGCACACCAGAAATGGATTCAGAGACCTGAAATGCACCTAAAATGCCGCTGGGCCACAAAATACGTCTGGGATTGGACTCACCGCAGGCCAAGTACTCATTAAAACAGCCATTTTGCTTGATTTTTAGGTCGGATTTTAAATCCGTGAGGGAACGGTGGGTGGCATGGGCCCAAGCACACCAGAAATGGATGCAGGGACCTGAAATGCACCTAAAATGCCGCTGGGCCCCAAAATCCGTCTGGGATTGGACTCACCGCAGGCCAAGTACTGATTAACACAGCCATTTTGCTTGATTTTTAGGCCGGATTTTAAATCCGTGAGGGAACGGCAGAAGACATGGGCCCCAGCACACCAGAAATGGATTCAGAGACCTGAAATGCACCTAAAATGCCGCTGGGCCCCAAAATCCGTCTGGGATTGGACTCACCGCGGGCCAAGTACTCATTAAAACAGCAATAAAGGGTGATTTTTCGGATTTTAAATCCGTGAGGGAACGGTGGGTGGCATGGGCCCAAGCACACCAGAAATAGATGCAGGGACCTGAGATGCACCTAAAATGCCACTGGGACCCCAAATACAATGTACTAAACAGATTTTGAATTTTTTACCAATTTTTCCGTCAAAAAAACTTGAATTGCTTCACCAGTGAAAGGCAGACAATAGACAAAGGACGGACAAAAGACAAAGGACAAAGGACACAGGAGAAAGGACAAAGGGCCACAGGATTTCCAAGCTCCTTTGTCTGTCCTTTGTCTATTCTTTGTGTGTATTTTGTCTGGCAAAGAACAATTGATGGACTGTGATATCGGCTTTGTTTAGCTGCCAACCACCTTCGGAACACATGAGTGAAACACATGTGAATTCTGGGTGAGTTAGCTTTTGCCCCCACTGTTTGTTTTGCATTTTTTACTTCTATTTCTAGTGAAACAACTGGTCAAAAAACTGTTCATTTTTCCACCTTTGTTTTTACCTTGAAATGTGTATGAATTACAGCTAATTGCAGTACCGAAGGCGCGAACGAGAAAATTACTGTTTTGGGCCAATTTCCATTTTTGCGTCCGATCTGCTCATATCTCAGTCAGTTCTGCAGGGATCAAGATGAAACATAGCTAGATAATTCGGGGTAATTCATCCGCAATTAGTGATAGAAAGATATCTGCGGAAATATTGTATTCTGCTTCTTCTGGCATGTGAGGCTCCTGGAGCCATAGATTTGCCCATTTCTCTGTCAATTCTGCACAGATTCAGATGAAACATAGCTAGATCGCTCAGAACAACTCACGCGCAATTAGTGATAGAAAAATATCTACGGAAATATTGTATTCTGCTTCTTCTGGTATGCGAGACTCCTTGAGCCATAAATTCGGCCTAGTGAGTCTAGATCTCCTCCAAAGGAGACTAATTCTTGTGAGGTGATACTCAGACATGTATAAGGCGATGTCATAGAGCCATATTCATGAATATTTCCTTTCCTGCGCTTCCTGCCATGCCCAAAGGGTTTTTGTGCAGCCAACATAGAATTGACCCAAACTGTCCGATTTTCAAGTCATATGAAGCAGTAGAGACACCTTAGATGGTTGTAGGATACCCCTCTACAGTATAATCCAATAACTCGTGCCAAAAATGCATTTTGTGGATGCTAGTTGGACGCAACACGTCCATTCTCGGCCACCATCAAGGTGTTTTGATTCGCATCCTGTGTCCCAATTCGTGGCAACAACCAGCGTCTTTCGCGGACAACATCCTAGAAAACTCTATACACTGTGTTATGACCTTTTCAGCTGTTTGTCATGCTTCATTTGAGTAAGAATCGTTCAGTTACAGCCATTTGATTTATATGATGGCTATTCAGATGGCCTTCAAACGAGGCAGGGAAGGCAGGGAGGTAACATATTTACTCTTTCGTCTCTATCACTTCACTCGTTACATACATGAGTATACCCTCACAAAAATTAGTCTCATTTGGAGGAGATCTGGGTTCACTAGCCCGAATTTATGCACACCAGAAGAAGCAGAATACAATATTTCTGTGAATATTTTTCTATCACTAATTGCGCGTGGATTGTTCTGAGAGATCTAGCTATGTTTCATCTGAATCTGTGCAGAACTGACAGAGAAATGGGCAAATCTATGGCTCCATGAGCCTCACATGCCAGAAGAAGCAGAATACAATATTTCTGCACATATTATTCTATCACTAATTGCGGATGAATTACCCCGAATTATCTAGCTATATTTCATCTTGATCCCTGCAGAACTGACTGAGATATGAGCAAATCGGAAGCGAAAATCGAAATTGGCCCAAAACGGTAATTTTCTCGTTCGCGCCTTCGGTACTGCAATTAGCTGTAAATCGAATTTGGAGGAAGCAGATATTTGCCAAATAGTTTCAACTGCACATTCTATTGATTTTGAGGCATATGAGATAAATGGGACTTCCTGGAATGCATTTACTTGCGACGAAATACCTTCCTCCGCTATTTCGGATATCCGGCATCACTTAGACTCCCATCCTTGCTCCCATCAATTCCGTAGCGTCGCGATCACATCACTTGAGTATTTTTAGGACATGGTCGCCTCATTCTTAGCTCGTTTTCGTTCTGCTACTCTCGTACCTTCGATATTCGTTGAAGAAAGCGCACAGAACTCTATAATGGATTATCAAGACATCTATCTGCTAAAAATTCAGTTGGACTCGGAGACTCGGACAGTTTGAATCATCGACTGAACGAAATGTTTCCAAGCCAAAACAAGGACCCGTCAAGTCTCCTACTCCGGTGCTGCTTCATTCGACCATACATGTGTCGCTTGGACTGCGGAATTGACTGCGATCTGGGCGGTGCGCGTTGAAGACCTTGAAACGAGGTCAAGTTTGTGAAAACTTCAGAAAAGGCACAGCCGACACCGCGGATCAACTCATCGAAATGACTCATTCCCGTATCTGTCGCTGCGCAGCGTCCGTGAAGTTGCGAACATGCATTACGTCTCGCATGGAACCCAGGAATTCCACTCTCGAACGAACGGCGAAACCCCTGGGTCTGGCTTCTGGATGTAGGCACAGATCCCTAGGCGTTGCCATTTTCAAGGCTTGGTTCGAGGGCGTTTGTTCAAGTTCACCAATTTTAACGTCAAGCGACGTTCCGCAACAACGGCACATCTGATTTGATCTCCCGCGACCTGATCACATCCACAGCATCCCGGGTTTTGGGACGGTTTAAATAGGGCAGACATGCCATGTCATCCCGCATTCAACTTTCTACCACCTCTTCTCCTTCACCTCTTTCAACTTCAAAACAATTTTTTCTTCCGAATATGTCCTCAATTAATGGCACAGGTTTGCACCAGACGACCTTCAAGTTCCTTTGGCATGCTTTTCTGATCGAGACTCCTCTCCCAGCATCTCCCGTCGCGCAGGAGAGCCAATACGGATACACACCCCATGAGGGGATCGCGATTCTGTTCCTTACCCTGTACGGAATCAGCACTCGTACGTCTGTCATCACATCCCTCCCACTCTCCCTCACACTTGCCTCCTCAGTCCTCCACGTCGCGCAGGCAACGTACTTCCGCATGTGGTGGCTCTTCCCGACCGCCTGCCTGTGCGGAATCGGCGAACTCGTAGGCTGGAGTGGACGCCTCTGGAGCAGCTTTTCTCCAGACCTCGGTAATCCCTACCTGATGCAGTACGCTCAACCCAACTCATCGTATAAATATCTCTGTTCTTACCATTGTACGAAAGGATCACCACAACGATCATCGCCCCGACCCCGCTCGTCGCCGTCAACTTCATCCTGCTCTCGCGCATCATCGGCCGCCTGGGGCCCTGTTACTCCCGCCTCACGCCGCGATTGTATACGCGGATCTTCCTCACCTGCGTAAGTACCCGTCACTCATGACCATGTATGCACCGCCGCTGACCTCCCATTCAGGACATAGTTGCGCTCGTGGTACAGGCGCTCGGCGGGGGCATCGCCTCTTCTTCGCAGACGATCGCGACCGCCAACCTCGGGAGCAACATCATGCTCGGCGGGATCGTTTTCCAATTCGTTGCGATCTGCGTCTACACCACTCTGGGCGTCGACTTCCTGCGCCATTACGCCGCCTCGCGGCCCGTGCGCGCGCTAATCTCGTCCTCGGAGCGCGGGGTGCTCGATGCGCGCCTCAAGGTCATGCTCACCGCCCTGGGCTTCTCGACGCTCGTACTCCTCATCCGCTCGGTGTACCGCATCGTGGAGCTTGCGGACGGGTGGCACGGGAAGGTCATCACCACCGAGGTTTACTTCAGTGCGTTCATCGGATATCCGTCCCTGTTCGTTGGGTGCTGATGGCTATTCGCAGACGTGCTGGACGGCGGGATGATCACGCTCGCCATATTCACCATGAACATCTGCCATCCTGGGATCTTCCTCGGCTCGCCGAAGGGCGACCGGGAGGGCATGCTTATGAAGCAACTCCCAGGTAGCTCCGCCAGCTCGTTGGCGTAATCCGGTTCAAGAGCGATCCTATCTAATCAACGGGCACGGTTCATACCATCATATGTTCTGAAGCCCTCTTCCCCACGAGGTGCGGCCAAGGACGCTCTGTTGTCCACACTCTGTCCCTGCGCGTCGAGTGTGAAGGTGTGAGGAACACTGTTGTCCATGGGACGGACAATGTAGTAATTACTTCATTGTTTTTGCACTTGAATTTATATTGCACTTTTAAATTATTGAGGAGCCAGGACAGCAAATAATTGGCATCATCATAAATTATTTCATAAATGTATACAACACTCTTAAGACAGGGTGAAAGTGAACGAAGTACCGCTCTTCCCCGTCGACCTCCGCACGCTACGCACGACCTCCGGTCGGGCGGACCATATCTCCGTCTTCTCGAGGGCCGAAAAAAATTAAAGTAACTTCAAGGTTCCATGCTCTATTGAGTGCGATCGGATAAGCCTGAACAAATATATAATTAGACCTCTAGACAAATATCTATCTCACACAACGAAAAGTCCCCAAAAAGTATCAAGGAAACAAACCTGATCTGGGTTCAAACCACGACTTTCCGACGCGCGCACAGCCCAGAACGCGGCACATTGCCCTATTGACCCATCCGGTTTGTTTCTTTGTTCGTTCAACATTGTTTTGACGACGATTCTAAGCGCGAAACTTCAGTACTAATCCATTACTGGGAAATCTGGTGCGGAGACTAGGAATTAAACCCGGTATTGATTGAGCATTCCGCGACTGGCAACCAGATGCCTGTTGGGCGAGCGGGGCACCCCCCGGTACTTAGTACTTATTATCGGCGGGCGGCCTAGTTGGTTGTTTTTCGTCTACGCAACTCACATGCAGGTCTTGGATCTCCTTCTTCGCTCGCGTAGCTTATCGATGAGTTTTCCTCCGTTCCGTCCGGGCAGAGCACAATAGTTGGGTATCAATCCCGGAGGGGGTAGATATCTTCATCGGTGGAGAGTACAGCTGGCCGGGATTTGGTGATAGGGACGCAGGCAGCAAGAGATCACGTAAGAGAGCGGCTAGACAACGGTAACTGACATTTTACCGCCGTTCCATGCCCGGGGAAACGGCCAGAAATATCACGGGAAGTGGGTATAGAAGGCACTCGGCATCTCTTGGTCGATGGAGGGCCGGCATGCTGTCAGAAATATCGAGGTCCAGAAATTCAGGGTTAGCCAAGACCAGAATTTCATCCACAGCGTCGTGCTTGGGTATAAACACTGTTGAAGCCGTCTACGGTTTAACCTGGTTTAACATGAGAGATTAGTAGGAAATTAGGAATTCTGATCGGGCCAACTGGCGATTGCAATTTACACGGGGCAGCTGCCAAATAATTCCTCGCCTTCGCGCGTTTCTACACCAGGGCCGTAGAGGCATCTGAATCCTCGACACAGAGCGAGAAGAAGTGCGGAAAGAGGTCCAAGTACGGCATCGGGTCAGCTCGGATCACCTTCGGGTGGCATCGGTGACACTCTTTTCTTTTCTGCCACTGATCTGCCACTGAACTCCCACCTACATTCATGTCGTCCTCCTCGCTCGCGCAAGAGCTCATCGATGCCATCGTCGATGAGGTCCCGCGAGAGAATCTGAATACATGCTCCTTGGTTGCGAAATCATTCCGTGTCCCCAGCCAACGACGTCTTTTGCAAGTTCTTGCCCTTTTCACCGATCGACTTCTCGTTCCCGAACCCCCCAAAGGATCGCGTATCCTCACCCGCTTCGAAAAGGCCCGTGATATGCTCGCCATCTCCCCGCACCTTGGGAGATATGTCCACGTCCTTGAACTTTGCTTCACGCCGGGCCAAGACTTTGCTGCGGTCGAAAGTGTGCTGCGGTCGCTGTCGAAGCTCACCACTTTGGCGATCCTTCCCAACCGCCGCTCCTTCGATTGGCAGGAGATGCCTCTGCACGTTACGTCCTTGTTGAAAGACTTAATCGTGCACCCAGCTCTCCGTTGTCTTTCTCTAACCCGCATCATGAGCGTCCCCTCATCCCTCATCATTCACGCCACCTCGTCCCTCCTTGCGGTCTCCCTGTGTGGCATTGGGATCCACGACGATGTTTCATCTGCATCCCCAGCATATATGTCCAGCCCGAACACACCTCCAGCCAACCTTCAAGATCTCACTATTGGCACTATAGAGGACCTGTACCTGACATATACCAATATACCCATGGCCTCCGATATCTCAACGTCAGAGCCAACGCGACGGGGGATGACGTCAACTGGATGCGGCTCCTGCAGGACGCAAACGCGACCTTGATTGATGTCGAATTATCCTTTCGGTCCCGTATGTCTGGGCTCACATTGTCATACATATTGTTCATTGCCGCTCACGCACTGGCTCCATAGCTCTACCCGTCCTCGAACTCCTGACATTCCCCGCCCTTCGCGCCCTGACGCTCGGGTTCGAAGTCCCAAATCAAACCCTCCCGTCTGCGCTCGGCCATGTGCTAGCCAATCTCCCCGTTTCCGCACCCCATCTCGAATCTCTCGCCTTCAAAGTAGAAACCATCGCTGTTTTTCGAAGTACGTGGCGGGGAGACATCGCGCCTTACCCGCTATTCGCCACTGCGGATTTCCAAACCCAATTGCCTGGTCTAACGAATATTCATTGTTGCCGGAACACGGGGAATATATATGATGACAATTTCGAGACGTACGTAGAACAAAAGCTCCCAGGGCCTCATGCCGCTGGGATTCTGACTTTCGAGTCGTGTGGACGATGACGAGTTGCACGGTATGTGATCCATCTGGAACTGCTGCTCCTTGAGGTGTGACTTTGTTGCGTTCAGCCTTTCCATCCGGCCCCAAAATAATTGCGCGATGTGAAGTAATAGCGTGCTCGAACTATATATTTTCAAGGATCTTGGATTGTCGCCTCGCTTTTTGAATTCTTGTTTCTGTCCCTCATTTTCCGCGCAATAATTGACCAGTAGTCTACCCTAGTGATACGTTGAACAAGCGCAACCTTGAATGTGTGGTCCTGGTGGGCTCAGCGTAAGAGCGGCGCGAGGGGAAAATCAGTGTATGGTCGATGGAAAAGGGTGCGGACTCATACAATATATTAGATGAGCAGGGTGCCATTGCAGATTTGGGACGAGATCCGGCACCACCACCGCCCGCGGCCCTACGAACGTGTTCCATAGGTGTACATTCCGCTTGAAACCAATATACATGGTTCGTTAGCGGCTGCTCAAGATCGATTTTGAGGGATGTAAATCATAATTGACTGTGTACAACATCGTGGAGAAAAAATCATCTGAGTCTCAGTCCAGTTCATCTGGTTGAAGTGAAAGTGCGTGTCTGGACGGGATGGGGGAAAACGGAGAAGCCAAATGCTCATTCTCTTGACTCGAGCGCGATGATCCGCGGGTGAGGAGGAATGAACTTGGTTATACGTGGCCGTCCAGGGTTTCGGTCAAACAGGTTGAATACAGGGAAATCGGAAGATGCGTTGAGTGAGCGTGGGAGCAGCGGCACGCAAAAAGAATGCTGAGGATTTCTCAACCGTATTATGACCCGAGCCTGAATCGAACAGGCGACTCCCGCTGTTATTTCTTGGGGGCGACGACAAGATAGGCGGGTGCGGACCGTCCGCTATCGGGTCTGTATCGGGGTTATTTGAGCTTGGATGACAGCGGTTGGAATGAGAGGCAGGCAAGCATGGAATTAAGTATCGGGGACAAGCTGAAGCCCGGACCGTCGGCCACCGAGTCTGTATCTTGCATAGGGTGAAATGGAATTTGAGTCACTTTGAACTAAAACAACTCGAGACCTGCTTCGATGTGGTAGTGTTCGGGGTATCAGCATCCAGGGTCTCGGTCAAACAAGTTGAAACAGACGAGGGAAATCGAAACATGAGTTGAGTGGGCCTAGGAGCAGCGGCACGCAACAAAAAGGGTAGGATATTATGACACTGTATGACCCGAGCCTGAGTCGAACAGGCGACTCCTGCTGTAACTTTGCCGATGCTCTACGAACTGCGGGTGCGGACCGTCCACTACCGGGTCGTACTCGAATCACTTTGAGCCCGAATAAACGGGACAGAAAAGCGGAAGTGGTTGGGCAGCAAACTGCGACAAAGGCATCGGGTTCCTTCGTGGTATCACGAGGGGATTTCAAGCAGAGACATGTCTTTGCCAGACCGAGTCGTTATTGGGTCTGAAGCCGCTGTGGATCAGTGGATCAGTTGTGAAACCGATGCAATTATCTAGATTGTAGGAGGGGAGCGGCGACACGCAAAAAACAGGGCTTCAAGTGACAGTGACTCGCGAACAGGCCATGTGCGCAATCTACAGAACGCATTCGTACGTGAAGCACAGGCGGACCCTCCGCTACCGAGCCTGTATCTCGACTCTATTTTACTGGAATACTTGAGTCCAGAATTTGAACGATGGCATCGGCTCCACCTTGAGACTGAAATGTGAATGGGTATTTTCATCATATCAGCTGGGAGCAGCGGCGCGCAGAGACAAGTTGAAGGTGCAAAGCGACTCGAGCCTGATTATATGAGGTACAAAAAAAGAGGGAGTCATCGAAGTGAGCGAATCGAGCCCGAGTCGAACGGGCGATGTGCGCAGAAACTGCGGAAAGTTGAAGTTGACGCGCATGCGGACCGTCCGCTCTCGAGTATGTATCTTGATTCATTCAAACTTGAAGAATTGGTAACGGAAATTTGAATGGATTATGGGCCCGGGGGCGGAGGCGCGCAAAAACAGTGATTGCTGAGTTGATTAGTAACTCGAGCCCGAGTCGAACAGGCGACGTGCGCAGCATTACCATGCCCATCCTAATACTAAGTTGGAGCGCATGCGGACCGTCCGCTACCGAGTCTGTATCTTGATTCCCTTGAACTTGAATAATTGAGACCGGAAATTGAATGGACATGAGCTGGGAGCGGAGGCGCGCAAAAATAGTGATTGCTGATCATGAGCTTATAAGCAACTCGAGCCCGAATCGAACATGCGACGTGCGCAGAATTACCATGCCCATCCTCATAGTTGGAGCGCATGCGGACCGTCCGCTCTCGAGTCTGTACCTTGATTCACTTGAGGTTGAATAATTGAGACTGGAATTTGAGTGGATTATGGGCCCTGGCGTGGAGGCACGCAAAAATAGTGATCGCTGAGCTTGAAAGAAACTCGAGCCCGAGCGATGCGCACATACCCAAGCCAGTTGAAGCGCTTGCGGAGCGTCCGCTATCGAGTCTGTATTTGGGTTGAATGAATCGAGATCGAAATGAAACAATCTGAGGCAAAACAATCTCCGATTCTCCAGTTGTGCGGCGGAACTCAGCGGAGTACTGTCCAAAGATGAGCGAAGTTAAGAATTGTGAAGATCTCGGAAACGGAGGAGAAGACAGGAAACCCGAGATCCGCCGAGTGGCAGTGCAATATTTGGCGCCACCGTGTTTAGCGACAGCCTCCCTCTCCCTCTCGCTGGCCATGACCTTCGAGTCGCCAACAGGCCACGGTGGCGCACCATGCCCCGGCCTCTACCTTCTCCCGCTGGACGACTCCTTCTACCCGCCGAAACGCATCCGGCTCTTCGCACTCCCCGCCGGCCCGCGCGTGCGCATTGGGCGCCAGCTGAACCAAAAGGCAGCGCCGGAGGAAGGGAACGGCGTGTTTGAGAGCCGCGTGCTGAGCCGGCAGCATGCGGAGGCGTGGGTTGAGGACGGACGGGTACGTCCGCGTGTCTTGGATTGGTGTATTTGGGATTGACGGGTTTGCGTGAATTTATTGGATTTGGATTGCTTTTGGTGCGGATTTGGACTTTGGATTGACTTACACTTGCTTGGACTGGACTTGACTTGGACTTGAATCTTGGGCGCGGACTGGCTTTGCTCTGACTGGGGCTTGACTCGAATATTATTGGATCCTCGGAACAGATACTTATCCGAGACGTCAAGTCGTCGAATGGGACTTTCGTAAACGGGGAACGACTCAGTGCAGAAGGCCAAGAGTCTGAACCTTTTGAGCTCCGAAGCGACGATATCCTCGTACGTCATCTTCTTTCCTTCCAATAATTTTCGGCCCACGTACCATGGATGGTCGATTTCGGAGGCGAGCCCAGGAGCGGCCTTTGTGTCCCCTTCCTCCTCTCCCGTTTTTCTCCCAATTCCGGTTGAGCCACTTCGGGCGGTCAATGAACGTGGACGTGGATACACGGCACACGAGGGGGAGAGAGGAGAGGCTCGCGTGCCGCTCGTCGAGAGCCTCATCCGTCTTCGCTATGGGCGCTGTCCTAAACACAAAGATCTTACTGACTAATTCTGTTCTGACATGCAGGAATTCGGAATCGACATCGTGGGCGAGCACGGCGAGGTCGTGCACCGCAAAGTCGCCGCGCGCGTCACCTGCGCCCTCACCCCCACCGACGCGCAGCGCGCCATCCGCGCCGAGCAGCGAGCCTACCCGCCCGCCCCATCCGCCCGCCCGCCATCCCCGCCCGCCTCTTCCCCCTCCTCCTCCTCCAACGCCAACGCCCCCACCCCGCCCGCCTTCGGCACGCTCCTCAACCCGAATAGCATCGGCATCTCCTTCCACACCACCACCACCACCGCCAACCCCTTCGCTCCAGCGCCGAGCCCGCGGCGGCCCGGGGCGCCCCCGGGGCAGAGCTTGGGCCTCGCGGGGATGGGCGGCATGGGTGCAGAGCGCATCCGGCCCAAGTCCGCTGTGGACTTTGACAGCATCCTCGCGCGGCTGCGTGACGGGCCGATGTCGCCTGCGGCCGCGGAGCCGCCGAATGCGCTCGAGCATGGCGCGGCGGCGGGAAGTGGCGCGGACAACGGGAACGGGGATGCGAATGCGGGCGTGGGTGGGAAAGGGGGCGACGGCGAGAGCGCGGACGCACTGGTGCTCGCGCGCCTCCGTGCGGAGCTCGCGGAGACGCAGGAGCGCTTGCGCGCGCTCGGCGTCTCCTCGTCCGCTGCCAATCCCGCCGCGTCTTCAGCATCCCAATCCGATTCCGATCCCGCGGAGCCTCCGCCCACTGCGCACCCGGCTCCCGGGCCCACATCCGCCGCAGACGACGCTGCCTCCCCTTCTCCTTCGCCGCAAACAGATGCAGAGGGAGATGCAGACGCGGCGAGTGACGCAGGATCGGAGACGGAGACGGAAGTGGGCGTGGAAGGGGAAGGGGAAGCAGATGCAGCTTCTCCGCTGCGCGCGAACGCGCGCGCCCTGCGGGAGGCGCTCGCGAAGCTGCGGGCGGAGGTGGGCGCGCTGCAGCGGGCGCGGACGCGCGCGCTGGCGGGGACGGTGCGTGCGAGGGCGGGGACGGTGCCTGCGCGCGCGCGTGCCACGGGAGGAGCAGGGAAGCGCGCGAAGGGGAAGGGGAAGGAGGTCGATCGGTGGACGGCGGGTCATGAGGATGAAGATGAGGACGGGGACAGGGATGTGTGGCCGGGCGCGCTGGAGCAGACGCCTACGCTGCCGACGGCAAGGGGGGACGAGCGGGACTGGGCTGCAAGGAGCCGGGAGTTTGAGCGGGAGCATGCGCGGAGGCGGGTGGAGGAGGAGGGGCGGAGGCGGGAGGCTGCGGAGGGGGCGGAAGGAGGGGAGATACGGGAGGAGGGACGGGAGGGCGCAGGCGGACGGAGGGAAGAAGTGCAGGAGGACGAGGACGAGGACGACTGGACCGCGAACCTCGACATCGACCTCGCTGCGGAGGTACTGCGCGGCGGGGCGGAGCGAGGGATGTGGGGCACGAGTGTGCTGAAGCAGGAGCAGCGGCAGGGCAGGCGCGGGGAGAACGACGACAGCGTGCATCTTCCCTTCGCTGCGGTACTATACGACGAGGACGAGGATCTACGTGCGGCTAGAGATCCACCCCCGGAGCCCGACGCAGCCGCGGCACTGCACGCGCAGCTCGACGGCCTCGCCACGCAGCTCGCGACGCTGCACGCGGAGCTCGGCGCGCTGCACGCGCCGCCGCCACTCGGCCTCGGCGCGCTCGCGGGCCGCGTGGAGCGCCTCGAGGCGTCCGCGTTCGCGTCGCTCGCGGCCCCGCCCGAAGCCCCCGCCGTCGGGAGAGCGCCGGATGCGGATGCGGCGCCGGAGGCGGAGGCGGAGAAGGACGTGGAGCGCGTGAAGGCGGCGATGCGCGAGGGGCTGGCGGCGCTGCAGGTCGAGTGGGGTGCGTTCCGCGCGGAGGCGAGCGCGCTTGCGGCCCTGCCCGCAGCCGCAGCCGCGGACCCGTATGGCACGACAGCTGGCACGAGCAGGAGGGCGGGTGCGTTTGGCGCGTCCGCGCGCGCGCGGACGTTCGGCCGCAGCGCGGGCAGGGCTAAGGTGCGCGGACGCGTGTACGGCCTCGATGCGCTGTCCGCGCCAGACTATCCGGGGTCCGCCTCAGAGGAGGAGGGAGACGGAGACGAGGAAGGAGGGCAAGACGCACCGTCGCCGGTGCCGGTGCACGCGCGCGAGGTCTCGGAGGAGGTGCGCGTGCCGGGGCGCTGGGGGCTGCTCACGCCCGCGGGGAGCGTCGCCGTGCGCGCCGACGTGGGGAGCGGCGCGTCCGCGCTTGGCAAGGGGAATGGGAGTGGGAGTGGGCATGGGGCGTTCGCGCTGGCGAATGGCACTGCGGCTGCGGCTGCGGCTGCGGCGGGTGTGTCCAAGGCAAAGGGCCAGACGGGCCCGCGCGCGGAGGAGCCGAACGCACTGCTGCTCGCGGGCGCGGTGGGCGTGGGCGCGATGCTCGTCGCGGCGGCGTGGTGGGGCGCGTGATCGCCTCCCTCCCGCTAGGGCTGCTAATAAACCGGTGCATGCTTATCTTTATTCTTCCCTTCTCGTTTTCGTTCTGCACCCACGGAATATATACCACGCGTTATGTTACGATACTTTACGATTAAAGTAGAGCTCGCGCATGTCAATGTACCTGTTAATATTCCCCCGGGGAGTATCAGCTCTCCGGTGGTACCTAAGTATATTTCCAGCGACGATCCGCTGCCGTTCCTGATGGGTCTCTGTGCTTAGGCACCCCTTTTCGTTTCTACTTTCGCGTACGTGTGCGTTTATTCTCTTCTGGGTACACGCTTACGGCAGTTTGTTTCCAGCCAAGTCGGAAACGAGACACCTTTGTGTTTGAACGCAAAGTTCGGGCCGAGCGTTTGGTGTGCCAAATTTTCAAGTCGAGCTTCGAAATTTCAGCCGCAGAGTTGCCTTGGACTACTCCCGCATTGCACGATACGCGAGCGGCCCGAACTTTGCCTGGAAATTTGCGAGTGTCTATCGTTTCTGACTTCGCCGCCAGGATTATTTTCTTACGCGATCAAGCTTTCAAGGACGACACCGACTCGTATATGCCGAGGAGTGCCTGATTACAGGTTCCTACCCAGCCGCGGTTACGAGGTTCATATACAGAGTAGCGGGAGTTCAATTGATATCTCAGAAATTCAATTGATTGGTTGTTACATTTTGACGTGTGACCAGACAACGTGATGTGATAGAGTGACCAAGAACAGGGATGAACCTCTCCACAGCGTGTTATATCCATGCAACATCCCCAGTCCTCTCGTCGACCTTCCGGTAGCTCCGGTAGGTTCCGAGGCTCCGGCATATTACCGGAGCCTCCGAACCATCCGGAATCATCGGGTTTTTACGCAATGAAGGATTACTGAGTGTTTCCCGTTTATCCGCTTTTCCGTCTATCCGTCTTATTGTCATACGACTTCTCATCAGTCCATCTGACTTGTCTTATTGTTAAGAACCACTCTCCTTCCTTACATGGAAAACAATTAGCTACTTAGTATAAATACATCTTTAATATGTCCTGTACGTCAGATTGATAATTGACGTTGCTTGGCTCACTTTCCTTGCACTGAGTCGTCTCCGTCCCCTCCGGTACTCCGACTTGTCTTCCTCTATCGGATACCTGCCGGTTAGGGTAGTCACTCACCCTTGACCCCCTGTGGTGTTGTGATCCTCCTTCGTATACGTTCCGGACCCTCCGGCCCTCTGACGCTCTGACATACCGGAGCCTCCGGTCCTTCGGCCTTTACTCTTTAGGTCCACTTCGGCTCGGTATATAACACAGCGGCTGGAAGAAAATATATACAAACAACATAGCCACAATTCCTGGAAATCATAGCTAGAATCATTTCTCACCTTCCTCACACTGAAATAAAATGATCGTCAGGCTTCAGTGCACTTGGCATACATCTAGAAGTGGGATAGAGGAGGAATATTGCTTCTCCGCAATCTTAAATAAAAGGATTCCCGCTAACAGCACCATTTCGGCCGATGTTTGGTGAAACAGTCTCACAAGGGACTGATTTTGCCCTTGTAATTTTTCGTGAACTCCAATACCATGCAGATAAACCCACTGGAGCACTTAAAGTATTTTATTTGAGATGAGCATCGGCCCTCAACGATTTTAGCTGTGATTTCGGGAAGTTGTGGCTATGTTGTTTGTATATATTTTCTTCCAGCCACCGTGGAGAGGTTCATCCCTGTTCTTGGTCACTAATAACGCAGTCACATCACCCGGTCCGATTTTTCCGGTTAGTCATTTCTCTGTATTCAATTTTGAAAAACTACTCTGTATATGAACCTCGTAACCGCGGCTGGGTAGGAACCTGGCCTGATTACCGTTCTAGTCTTGACTGGGTCGTTGATATTGAATACGTGCGTTTTCTTACCTTTCTCTTTTTCGACGAACAGGACCGAGTGTCGGGAAACATAGACGACGGCGTCCAGTTTCCTGTTGGAGAGGCTAACCATTAGACTACTCGCGAGTAGTCTAATGGTTAGCCTCTCCAACAAAATATGGAAACCCTTATCTAATGGGTAGGCTGGTTGGCCGCCGGTTCGAGCCCCAATGAAGGAGGACACAAAACCGGGACTAGGCCGGGCCAGAGGCACCAAGGCACCGCGCGATACTCGGCCGATAATGAGCCGGGGGATATGACAAATACCCACAAAGAAGGGGTTTCCATATTTTGTTGGAGAGGCTAACCATTAGACTACTCGCGCGAGTAGTCTAATGGTTAGCCTCTCCAACAAGTTTCCCTCTGTCGCATGCAGCACGAAGCTGATGCGCTGTTATGAGATTATCTGCGGGTGCGCGGTTCCGAGGGCCAGACTGAGAAAACGGACTCGGCAATGCACAAAGCTCCGTAGCCAGCACTATGCGCCAGAGCTATCAGGGCCAGGGCCCAACAAAAGGCGCTGAAAACTTCACTGATAAAGATCTTGCCGCGTTGTTGTCGCATGCAGATTGCGAACACAGATTAATTATGACGATCCGGGAGGCCGGACAGTGAACTCGTGTTTACGGCCAGGTAAGTCTGAGCAGCCAAATTTTGAAACCGTTGCCTCAAAGGCAAATTCAGTAGGTGTCTAGACTCTTCACCGGTCTGCTACTGTGGCAATTCTTATTGAAAGCACTTTGCCACAGGCAATAAACTGCTTCCAGTACCTCAAATACTGTAGAGCGGACTGGTGATGAGTCTGGTAGGTCCTGTCTATTTACGTGATCGCAACTTGATTTGCCACAGGTCCCTATCCAAGTTGAGCGTTTTTTCCTGCTGTTTCACCGCTGACTGACATATCTGTCAACTGCAAAACCTCTATAACTTTCACAGAATGCCATCAAAGTGACTATCTTTGCGGTACCAGCGAGAATCGAAAACGAAAATGCGGCCACTCACGGCATGATGATTCGGCCATGTAGGCCATCAGTGTGTTATTGTCACGTCTCTCGCTTATTTCTGGGAACATCCGGAACAGGCCCCCGGACACTACCTATGAACTAGGTCCGCAATAGAGTAAATCAATGGGCCAAAATGACCCGTATCTCCGGCCGCAAATAGAGTAAATCAAGGCCAAAACGGGTGATGTCGGTCCGGCATAGAGTAAATTGCGTGGAGCGCAAGATTTTTTTTTCAAGCACTACAGCTGGGATGGGGCTATTTTGAGATCCCAGGTGCTCTGTGACCCAGTGCCAAGCACGGCACTGTAACAGACCATAAGGAAATTTTTCTCACTCACACCCTCCACTTCCCTGATGGCCGTAGTCATCACGCTTGAGACCAACAAGCACTTTCACGCATTGAAGTGGATCGGTGTAGGTAAGATTTACAAGAACGTACCGCTGGATAGATTCCCGGGCACAACTTTTTCTATTACATGGTGCCAGCAAATGAGTCTGGGCATTCCCTTGCACTCCTTACTCATGCCCCGATATCTGAATTGGTGTATCTCCTCGCTGGTTCCCACCTGGATCTGAAAGACAAGGACAAAGGGCTGTACAGCATGTCGTCCTGTGACAATGGATGGGAACGGTGGCAAGCTCTTACCAAGCAGGTGGTGTATCAGATTCTGGAGGTTGGTGGCTCAGATGACTGCTCGGACGAGGAGGATGATAACGAAGAGCCAGATGAGGGAAGCGGGACAAAGAAGTGCCTGCTCAAGGCTCCTCGTGGCAGAGTCAAAAACAGGGGAAAACTGTAGTATTTCAGATTTAAAGCGCAGTTTGACCGTAGTTGGTTAGTTAGTAGCAGCGGAAGGCCCGAAAAGCGCCTGGGGCGCACCCAGGGCCCAAAATGGGGCCTGGAAGGAAAAAAATGGGGTTTTTAGCTATGTCGGTCCGAAATAGAGTAAATCAGCCTCCAAACGGCTGATTTTATAGAGTAAATCAGTGAAAATCTTCGGGAAAAATCGGACCTAGTTCATAGGTAGTGTCCGGGGGCCTTCCGGAACGCCGTCTCTCGCTTATTTTCCAAACCGTAAACTTGAGCTATTTTTATAACAAGAATTGTATGTCAATTTTATTATTGTTTCGCTGTCCGGAACACTGGTTGACTTTCCATAAGCTTAGAAAATGCTAAGGAATATTTCGCCGGTGTGCCGGGGCAGCTGCCAGGACCCCATCAGCTTTCAAATCTCATTTTCCTGCAATTGACTCCTCACATAGAGCTTAATCTAGAAAAATCTGGAGGAGGGGTCGCTACCCCCCTCCAGATTTTTGTACTTCGAATAAACAGATTTGTCTCGCACTCGTCCATCCACTCGTCAGTTTTGAGCTGCATGTCACACGCTCCACGGCCCGGGAACAGATGACAATTTCGAGACTTTGGTCTTGTTTCGCTAGACACTTTGCCAATCTCTTTTGTCCTCTTTTGCACCTTCGATATGAACCCCGCAAGCCAACCGCAAGCGCCACAAAGCCCCCCAGTCTCGTCGATACCATGCAACAGCTCCCATAATCGTGCCAACGATGTACATATTGCGCAAATATTGTGCTGGGTCGCACTGTGGTAAGTCGAGGTTGGAAGGTCTTATTGCTACCTTAAACTGGCACTTAAGCTCTCGGCATCTGAGCCTCTCTGACACCATTATAAAGCCTTGCACAACTCACCTGTTCCCTTGTTTGAGGTTCGCACTCGTTCACCACATTCATTCATCTTCTTCTTCACCTCTTTTCCTTTGATGTCAGACCAGGCCTTGCCCCCTTACACACAGTCGGCGTTTCCTCCACCTCCATACGATGATAACAGTCGACCTTGGTTCCCTGGATCCGACGGGAACAGGGCTTTTGGCTCGGGTTTGGTACGTCTAAACCGACTTTTACATTGATGTTGCTGACGACTAGCAGCAGCAACCGCCCCAATATTCATTGGTAGCAGGAATGCCTGCCTCTGCTGCACAGGTATGGAGCCACAAAATATGTGCATTGATGTCGCTGGCGCCAAGCAGCAGCAGCAGCAACCCCGCCAATATTCATCGATGTCTGCCTCTGCTGCACAGGTACGAGTCCGCAAACTATGTTTGCCCTTCCCCCTTAAAGACTCCTCAGGCTCCGTCGTACAACTTCCCACCCTCCACGCAGACCTTTGCCATCCATCCTCGTGCGCACCCTGCCCCCAACTATCCACCCCTCAGCCTCCTTCCACCTCTTCCTGACCAGGAGGACCGCAATTTGTCGGCCCTGCAACCGTTGCCTGCTCCCACGGTCTCGCACCCGCCAAGAAAGTTGCCGGTGTCCGTGACAAGGATCCCAAAGGGAAGAAGCGCAACTACTCTTCCGATTCCGACACCGATGAAGAACCTATCACCAAGCGTGGACGTCGCAAGGGCTCTCCGAACTTCTCCAAGGACAACGTTACCAACCTCCTCGATAATGTCGACAAGTGTCTTCCCCTTGGCCAGAAGGGGTGGAAAGCTGTTGCTGTCGGTTACGCTAAGCAGGCTCGCAACACGAGTCATCCAGAACGTGACGTGAAATCTCTCGAGGCCAAGTACAAGCAGATACGTCTTCAACCTTCTTTATCATGCTGTCTCTCATGTCGTCGACAGCTGCTCAAGACCAAGAAGCCCACCGGCACATGGAATCGAGGCCAAGATCAACCATCACGCCGACACTCGAGAGCTCAGCGACTCGGACGACAACGGTGCCAACGGCTCGGACAACAGCATCGAGGTCCTTGATCGGTCTGCGGTCCATACTGCTGGTGCCCAGCGCACGCCCACTCCTCCCCTTCCCCCTCGGTGCAATTCTCGCATGAATACGCCTGAGCTCGTCAACAAGCTTTCGCAGGCGTTCGACCCGGATGCGCTGAGAGCCCGAGATGAGGAGCGTGGTCAGCACTTGTTCAAGACGACCCAGATATTTATGATGTCCCAGCAAATTCGGGATGCGCAGGCCACGATCAAGTCGCTTCGTACGCAAGTCACCACAATGCACGCCAATACTCACGATACCGAACGTGCCCGAGACCGCGTGGATATGGCTCTTAGCTGGTACCAAAATGGGCATGGCAAGCAGAACTGCCATCACGTGTCTCGCTATGTGAACCAGCCCAGGCTTGTCCGTGTCAATGGCAAGATTCGCAATGAGCGGGTATATCCTGATGGAGGTGAGTCCTGCTCTTTTCTCTGCCACATTGCCCATCTCACTCTTCTTTCAGGTGCATGCACCACCTGGGACACTGCCCCTTCAAGCGACGAGGTTTTGGAACAACCTGCCACATACAAATCAGTGAGGAAAAAGACAAAAAATATTTTTGGAACCGCAATGAGGCCACCGGTAGTGTCAGCGAATGAACCAAATGACTTAAGGAATGGTTCTGTTTTGCTGGCCTCATGATCAATTTCTGGAATCGTGCACAGCAAATGCCTCGCAGTTTTGGTAGTGGAGGGAGGTTGCATGTGGGGAACTCTAGGACTTGAACATGTGCCAGCACGAGGGTTCTTGGGAGCACCAGTCGAAAAAATTTGACATCAGCTTGTGCTAGCCGTATTTTGTTTACTATCTTTTTGTGGATAGCCTTGAGCCTTTTACCATTGAGCTTGGTGGGTCTCGGCTTTCAATCCATTCCCCGATTCTATGCTGCTCAGCGTCGGACAAGTTCTCTGCAGCAGCCCGCTAAATAAGCGGGATCAGGCGCAGGCTGGCTCATTTGTCCCTTAGACTCTGCCTATTTCATTTGCTTACAGCCATTTGCAGAATTGATGACAGTAGCTGAGAAAAAAAAAGAAAGAAGAGTTTTGATGCCGGAACTTATTTTGCTCATTTCTCCTTCATTTCTGGTCCGATTAGGCTGAGAATAGAGGGGATCAAGAGGGTTTCCCAGGGCCTTCATAACAATACCAATACCATACTCACCTCCCAATTCACAGACTCAAGCTGGATGGTTTTTCCCTTGTAATCAATGGATTTGATGGATGTCCAATTTCATAACCCACATTTCTCAATGGAATTACATGAAACTGGGAGCGAATTTAAACCCCAATTCACCGGAAACTTCTATGTGCTTTTGGACCGTCATTGGCCCTCATCCTCCGGTGTAATGTGTGATTATGTTGGGAGGGGTTATAAACAGACTCAGGTAAATTCACCATTGCACACGATCAGTGAGTCACCTTTATTTGTATAATAGCAAAACATCTGGTGGCAAATTGGGCCTTTCGAACGCACCATTTCATCGAGAAATGGTGGAGATAGGTGTATTATAAAATTGGACATCCATTAAATTCATTGATTACAAGGGAAAAATCATCAAGCTTGAATCTGTGAATTGGGTGGTGAGTATGGTATGGTTGTGAAGGCCGTAGAAAACCCTCTCAATCCCTCCTATTTTCAGCCTAATCGGACAAGAAATGAAGGAGAAATGAGCAAAACAAGTTCCGGCATCAGAACTCTTCTTCTTTTTTTTTTCTCGGCTACTGTCATCATCAATTACGCAAACAGCTGTAATTTGTTAATCTAGGATCATCTTCAATGGAGATTTGATGACAGATGCTCCCACCCACACCCCAAGCTTTGCTGAACCTGCATGGGAAGCACTGTCATTGCCGGAGGTGACTGTCAAAGCTTAGCCGAGGCGTTACTAGGCCATCAGTCGGCCATCGCTCGGATCCCTCGGTATTCTATTTATATATGTTATTGTTTTCGTTTCTCGTATATACTCCTATCTTTGCCGCATTTAAGCGAGATGACAAGTGATGAAGGTGGCATGGGCTCCTCGCCATGGCTGCGTGTCCAATTATTTTTTCACCTACAAGGCTAATACTTCGAACGTTCGCAGTATCGTTCGATATAGTTCGTTAGTTCATCAATTTTTGGCCAAAGTTTGTCACTTTCCCAGTACAAGGCCTTGTCGGCACATTACGGTGTGCCGGAATCAGCTGGTTAGGTGGTTAGGGTTAGTGGTTAGCAGCTAGCAGTTAGAGGTTAGAGGTTAGTGGTTAGTGGTTGTTAGGCTTAGTGGTTAATGTTCGGGTAAGGTTTATATATAAAAAACATGCCAGGCCTTGTGAGGTTGAGATAAAGCATGATGGTGGCCAACGTTCCGGGATCTTCAAGGTGCTGAGTTGAAGACAAATATTCACAGAAGTGACTAACCAGTCAAATGGGCCAAATTTATCTCAGGTGACGAAGTTACTCAATATTAGCTGGTCTGACGCAGTGACGAAGGGTTTTTTTTTTTTTTTTTTTTTTTTTTTTGAGCGTTTGGGATAATGAAATTTCAGTCTGCAGAAGCATTCCAAAATTCATCCGCTGGGTCTACCAGAGAGCTCTGGTTAATGCCGGGGAAGTTGTCCAGGGAGGAAATGCCATTACGCACATATACCATAGTGTATATTCGCCTTCTCATGATCTTATTGCTGTTTGCATATGAGTTGGCACAGCATCCATTTTGGGTGTTTTTTGATGCCGTCCAGTAAATGAATTGTTTCTCCCTCATTTCTTGGTCAGTTCAGCTGAAATCACACCCAAAATTCGTTGTTTTGAGAGGCGCATCAAGCGGTCTAAATTTTGGAGCCATGGGTGGAGATTTGATGATCCCATCTTTCAGCAGCAGTCCCTCGGCGCGTGAATTATTTTGAGACCGATCCGACCCGGAACGTGTGCACCGCGACGCGATGAAAGCTATCAATCCTCAAGGGACGGGAAATCATACGATCAGTGTCCGATTTTTCACGCTATGAGATCATGGTCAGTGGCAAATCTGCTGCATTCAATATTCAAGCATGCCTCCGGGCAACATGTTCACCATTTTTCGTGCGCATTGGATGAGGATTGGGTCTGAACTGTCGCAGCAGATACCGGATCAGTGATCTCATCAGCTCGTAAGTGCTCGGGGCGTTCGCAACAAGCTTAATATCTATCCAAATGTTCCCAAACTGCAGTTGATGCAATAAAGACCCATATTGAATATTTTGAAGTACCCAAAGTGGCCCTATGTACTTCATTTCCTTGGGCAAAATTCAAATCAAGATTTCACGACTAATATTGAGGTTTGATATAAAATATTGCTTTCACCCAGTGATTTTGATACGCAGATATGCACCTTATTAAACAATGAATTTAGCATTCAAAATCTAAGAAATCCGCCAACATTTGAGCAAGAAACAATTCAGATACAGTATAGTGCCGCTCCTTGGATCATGACCCATCAATGGATCATTTTTTTTTTTTGCAGCACATATATTCATCCTGGGGTCAAGCCCTTCAAAATTCCTAATCATGTATACCTTCTGCATGCCCTGAATTAATATTGAGTGAGAAGGCTCACCAAGGCTCCCAAACGACGTGTTTTGGGGCAAATCAATCCTTGATCACACCATCAGTGACTTTCCTTTTCATCCATTTTGCGACCATTTGGGGAGATTCTGGCTGAAGCAATATTTTGTATGATAGATGGCCATACCAGCTATGATTTACTCCCAGAGATCCAGCCAATCGGGCCAAATCCTGGGCTTGGAGAATTTGTGCAAGGGATGGCACGTGAAAATTGCCATATTTGGCAGGCAGAGTCCCAATGCACTGTGGCTCTTAGAATGCTTGTGCAGACTTCAATTGTGTTCAAGAGCCTCTGAATAAGTTCTTAGGCTCCATATGGTCCCCAAAATGGGTTTAACAAGGGTACAAGACTGGACAATAGAGCATATTTGCAACGCCCAAAATCGAGGCTCATATTTCTGCGATCACCCATCATTTTTAAGCGGAAGGAAGTGACTGATGTGACTTCGGCCACCCTCTTCGTTTAGCTCTCGCCAAAATCTCCCTCCAACATGAATGGGGGCGAGGGGAACCCATCCAGCACGTCCCCTATACTCAACCCCCCAA
Organism: Mycena maculata; assembly: GCA_029448575.1. Taxonomy (NCBI): domain Eukaryota; kingdom Fungi; phylum Basidiomycota; class Agaricomycetes; order Agaricales; family Mycenaceae; genus Mycena; species Mycena maculata. The sequence goes on from JARJLG010000127.1 coordinate 237,722, forward strand.
AAAACTGGGCCACCAGGGTGCATATTGATTTTCCAGTGAATTTCCTTGGTCACCGTTTCTATTTTGGTCTCATCATTTTTAAGCGAGTAGCCATCATTTTTGAGCTCAAATCGTCGTTTTGGGGGCTGCAAATATGCTCTAATGGCAGAGAAAGTGGGATGATCCAAGGAACGGAACTGTGTCATTTCCCATCAAAAAATGCATATCCCTTCCTCGTAGAATACCACTGCCAATATCCTCGAAGTACAAGTGCAGAATAACTCAATACATGCTTTAGTATGTCTGCAATTAAAGTCAGAATTTATTGTGTCCAAATTCAAGCCCTAGGGATGAAACATCAAATGGTGATCCAAGGAGCGGCACTATACTGTACTGTGAGCCATCAAATGCGCCGAAAATATTGTGATCGGGGCTGTGCCAACTAATATGCAAAGAGCAATAATAGAATTCTTACCACATACGTGGCGCTGACGTGCCCGAGAACTATTGGATATTAATGTCGGATGGTGACTCCATTCTCCCCTAGCTCTAGCTAGACTGTTTTGCGAACGACCCAGTGAGCTTAGAGCTACAGCGCGGCAGATCACTCAGACTGTCATCATAGGCTCAGTCATTGATAGTTTCTATGGTAGAATCTACATTGACTCAGAGCTCAGTTGGAAGGATTTGTCATTCTAGGCCCTCTTTTGTTAAACAAACCAACAAACACGGTGAAATACGCATACTGTAGCAGAGAGGCAGATCTGTTGAAATGTGGAAAAAATTATCAGAGTAAAATTTTCTTGACTGCATCCCAAACACCTGGAAAAAATATTGTTCTGTAAACAGTAGCCTGATAGCCAGACAAGTGCTTACCTCGAAATTGATCAGTGTCTGTCGCTGACAGCTTGCATGTGTAAACCTCTCGTTTGTTATGGACTTGCCCCAGAAATTTCAGCCGCAAAAATTCAAGTGCTTTGACAACTTCATTGCTGCCTGTGAAAGCTGTTGACGTCTTCCAGGAGATGTAGTCCGGAAAGAACACCGAGAAACTTTCGACCTCGAAATCGCGGATGAAAAGATCCAATTTGTTGAATAAAAGAATCTAAGAGTCAGAACCAGAGCTCTAGAGAATGTTTGCACATTGATGAAAGGGTGGGCTCACAAATTTAGCACTTTTGAGAGAATCATGGTTTGCATTCACTGTGGCGTGCCACAATGCAAAGTTGTCGTTCATTCGGTTCTTGAGAGCAGAGTTAGTGTTACTTGAAGAGAGTATGAAAGCCTGAAAACTTACAACACTTTTATCCTCTTCCAGAACTTTTTGATAATCATTCAGAGCAACCATGAACAATATCGCAGTGGTGCCTGGGAAGCAATGTAACCATTTCCTTCTCTCGCAGCGCTCGCCGCTAGTGTCACAAATTATCAAAGTCTGTCCATCAAATTTGACCTCCTTCTGATATACACCAATCGTCTTGACACGCAGGTGAAGGATATCTTCCGTTGTTGGAATATAATTTTCTGCTGCCAGCCGCTCGATGGAATTGAAGAAGTATTCTGCAGAATCCGATAGCTGGAATTCGGAAAAGCGAGAAATAGCCTCCCGCACACCCGGATCTTGAGACAGCATTTTGATCGCATGAGAGATTTCGCCAGGAAAACAGTTGATTTCTACTGTCGCTGGAATGTCGCATATCATAGCACGATAGCGCTCGTTCCGGGGATCTGCAGCGATATCAAGTTGTGGCATCATTTCTAGGATTGTCCTGCGATAGTGTAAATATGATTAAGTTACGAAAGGCTATATTTGATGTTTACCGCATGGCGTCTACCGTATTGGAAAAAATTCCGCCTTTGAACTCGTTGTGTGCGTCTGAAATTCCAAATTGTTTCAATATTGTTGACTGAGCAAGAAAGCTATGAGTATATCATCTAGAGAGCAACATCCACACCTTTCCAGATTGACCCGAACCGAGGAGCAGGATCTTAACAGGCACCTGGGTGCTCTCACTCTCGCTTGTGAATTGTGTCGTTGTGGGTGATACGAGAGAGGTGTTTGATATAGAAAGGGACCGCCGCCCCAATGGTGCAGAGAGTTTTTTAAACATAGAGAATGGTGATGTCAGTCCGTCAACTGCCTTCTTCCATTCCAAGGGTTCCAATTGTAAAATATTGCTGATCTCGGTGGCATTTGGACGCTGTTGGGGGTTGTTGTGCCAGCAACGTTTCAGGAGCGGATTAAGGTCCTTCAACCATGCGACTGCGTTTGCTGGGATCTCTGGACGCCCACGTTTGGTCACAACATTGTGAATAACCTCTACGTCTTGCAAATTAGGGAACGGGGGACTTCCAGTATAAATCTGTACTTATGGCTTTGTGAACAGGTCGGCATTTGAAAACAGAGACATACCTCCAAAATGGTACAGCCAAATGCATATATATCCCGCTTTGTTATTGAAGCTTGGCGTTCAGCTTTTCTCGAGCTATCAAGAACTTCGGGTGGTAACCAGCGGAGAGTGCCACGGGTGCTGCTCGCAGATGATGTGCTAAGTGCTTGACTCTCAATTGCCAGCGCAAGGCCAAAATCAGCTAAACAAGCTTGGCCATCATTGTTGATTAAAATATTAGCCTGGTGTCTTGGTGAGTAACTATAAGCGGGATGTCACAACTTTTGTTCTACCCACCCCTTTGAGATCTCCGTGAACAACTGGCGGGTCCAGATCGTGCATATATTCTAGACCATTGACAATATCCCTTACCTGCAAAATAATGTCTTAGCGCTATATACACAGGAGATATGAGAGATAGTTTACCAAAGAGATCTTATTGAAATCGGGATACCTCTCCAAAAAGCCATCACATTCCCATTCTTCATCCATGGGGAGACTAAACAACAAGATGGCTTTCGAGTAGTCAAGTCGATGCCGAGAAGAGGTAATACATTTGGATGTGACAGCGACTTCCATATTAACACTTCTCGTGCCAGTTCCTGGTGATTACCCATAAAAAATTGCCACACCCGGGTAAGATAAATCTCACCTTGTATATTTTATTCAACTGAAGTTCCGTGGTGAATATACGAAGAACCTTAATGCATACAGCCTCCTTATTGAGCTCCCCCTTGTAAATATCCTATGATATAGTTAGGTGCCTGTTATATCGGAAGTCAATGAACAACAAACCGAAAAGCCCCCGCCTGACACAGGATGGACTGGCATTTCGAGTCCAGACACATTGAAGGAAAATGGAAGAACACCGTGGGTACGAACAAGGCTACGCAGCCGCATCTTGCAATGACTACGATCACTGAGCCCAATGTCAGCACGGTATGCTTGCTGCATGAGATCTTAGAGAGAGAAAATGAGGAAGGTATGTGAGACTCACAATGAAAAGCATTTCTGCTAATGCACTTCTCCAATCTGACGATGTTTCCCTAACAATTCTTTCCCATTCCCAATCAGAGCAAGATCCCACTTCTCTGAGGTGCATTGTAGAGTATATTTCATGCTTCGCAGCTTGAGATATAGGCCAAGACCTTCCGCCTTCTTTCGTTTCGATGATCAGGGAAATGATAGAATCATCTTGGCCATCGTAAAAAGTGTGAATCCTGATGATATGCGGGGAAAGCAAGGCTTCGAGCACAGATGTCATTCGCCTGAAGATGTGGCCAGAGTTCATACAGAGTTCCGCGAAGTCTAGAACGACTCTGGATAACCATTGCCGTTGGGTGATTTCCGCGTCATCTGTGTCCATCTCCACCAGCGCTTTTTTTATCCTGATCAGAGGGGGAGGCAGGAACTTGGTATCTAGTCCCGGAATATCGTTCAAGAATTCGTCCAGTTGTGGTATGGTTTCCAGCAGCATGGGCAGGTTCAGGAGCAGGCGCTGTGCCTTGTACGATGGAAGCTCTTGCTCGGCCATAGCGACCCGGGCCTGAAGCTTCGGCATGAGGTCATTGAATATGCGACATTTGTTGGTCGCAGCGTCGGGATTCTGGGTCATTAGCCACTAGGATGTTGATATGTGGATGAACTCCAGCTCGCTCTGGGTGGTACTGCTGGTTTGGATGTGAGGGTGGTCGCAGGCAAGGATCATGCTTCCATCGTGATAATCTTGCTACTCAGGCCCCATCACGTACGCCACATGTCTCACAGAGGCGCCCGCAACGTGGCACAGCAGCAAACAACGGCACATTCACAGCTCTGTCCATGTGTGCATGTCAAGCGTCGACAGAAGGTATGACGATCGATAGCTAGTTTGATTTCCCACGGCGCTGGTTTCGGGCCCGGAGAAAATGCGCGGCAGGTGCGCCACTGACGCGCACTGACGCAGGATCCCTGAATATCCCTTTGGAAGCTACCCATTTTTGTCCGCGCAGATTGTGGTGCGATCTGCAAGGGGTGTCTACAAACGGAATGATCGACATCAGTCAAGCAGGTATCCGGGGTCCTGGGAAAGTGGCAAGCGGAGATCTGCTACCCCCCTTCCAGCCCTCCTCCCCCTAACTCATCTCAGCTCATCTCCGCCTCCTACGCCCGTCCAACGGATCCCTGGTTTCGACTAAGCATCATCGACATCAGCATTTGCGCCACATTTTGAATCGACTTACGGCTTTGAATCCACATCCAGCGCCCGGATTCCACAACCCTCCATCTGAGTTTACCTCTTTTGGCTCTTTGACTCACCTTCATTCAGGCGCGGCCCAGAATTCACGCCGTATGCGGATACATCTCTACTGTCTCCCGCTCTTCCCGATCCACCCACCCCGACGATCAACTCTTCGAATCTTGATGCAAATAATCTGTACAGACTTGTTGCTTGTGATCTTTGCGGCAAGTGAGTCAATTGTTACCAAAAATCAGGTGCCCCGATGCGCAGCCTATAGGTGTCCTTGTTGGACAAAATTCGTGTTTTTGCAATGATCAGGATGGACTTCAATTTCGCCAATGATCACAGTGATCATTGCAAGGACAGTGTGTTTGGCGACTGCTCACCAAAACAAGATCAAGGCCCACGAAAACAAAATCATGATCTGCGAAAACAAAATGTTTGATCGGCAAAACAAAATTCCGGCAATCAAATTCTGATTTCGTATTTGCACATCTTGTTTTCGCACATGTGATTTCGTTTTCGCACACGCGATTTCGTTTTCACGGCAGCTTGAATTGATTCTGTTTCGAGTGCTTTGGATCTTCTACCCCCCAATTTTGTCCTGGGTCCATCTTCCCGTCTGCAGTGATCACAATGAATGATCCCTATATATGTCAGCAACCAAGACGTCTCCTGAACCTCCCGACTTCCATGGCCGATCCTGAGCTGGTTCCCCTTCCTCTCGAGACCATCCGCATTGCCTTCTTCCAGCTCACTGACCGTGTCAACACCGCCTTACGCACACAGATTGGTGATCGTCTCTGTCTTCAAGAGCAGAACGGTGGGGTCCTGCGTCTGCTTCAGTCGATCCAGCAGGTCAGTGTCAATATTCACTTTTGTATTTTGGGTCTGATCTTCCCTCAACCTTCTCAGCATGCCGATGTTATCCCTGTGGCCGAGCACCAGATCATGGAGGATAGTATCACTCAAATGCTTGAGGCCTTGGCAACCGCTAGCGTCCAGTCTGAGGATCCTCCCCCTGCCGGCCCTGGTATATCTGTGTCCCGGACCACTCACACTGGCCAGCGGGGCCGACCTCGCATTGAGATCGACTATGATTTCCTTGCGTTTGGTCTCGAGCTGCGTGGACCCACAGGGCTTGCGCCTGTTGCTGGTGTCGCCTCGCGGACCATCCGCTGTCGTGCACTTGAATACGGGCTGGTAGACCCTGCGGACCCCGTGTACGTCGAGACAAGGGATGAAAACTCTGGCGACCTTGTCCGCACCTACACCTTCTCGACCACGGCCCCTGTATCGAGCATCACAGATGAGGACCTCGACCAGCTCATGCATCAGATCCTCCAGATCTTCCCCACCTTTGGCCAACACATGATTGATGGCCATCTTCGCCAGCTCAGTCACCACGTCCCCACGTCTCGTGTTCGCGAGTCGTACAATCGCGTTCATGGCCCCCCAGTTTCCTATTCAAACAATCCCACAGGATGCCAACCTTATCATGTGGCCGGTCCCAACTCGCTCTCACATCACGACAGTCAGTCTTAATATCTTGCAAATGCCACTGATATGTCATTCAATAGGTTTACGGAGATGGCACATAATTATACATGCCTTCATCAACGGCTACTCGCGATTTGTCACCGGTATTCGGGCCAACAACAACAACAACCGTGCTGCGACTGTCCTCGACCTGTTCCTTCAGGATGTCCTTCACCATGGAGTTCCTCGTCGTCCGCGGCGACCACGGCACCGAGAATGTGCTGGTCGCTGAGTGGATGGAAGCAGAGCACGGTCGGGAGCATGGAGCTTATATCTGGGGCCGGTGAGTTTTCTGTCTTTCATCGATGCCCAGCTAGCCGCCCACGCCTCCTCTTGACAGTCAACACTCCCCTGAGAATTGGCGTCTCGAGTTGTCGTGGGGGCTGGTTCGGATTGAGATAGTCAGAGCCATAGCTTTAGCTAATATCTATTCGCGTCTGTAGAAGTGTGCATAACATTCGCATTGAGCGCCTCTGGTGCGATGTCACTCGGGGATTTGGCCGCAAATGGAGCAATTTCTTCCTTGCACTCGAGTTCAGCGCTGGGCTCCGGCCCGACCTCGACGCCCACATCTGGCTTATTCACCACCTCTTCCTCCCTGCCATCAATCAGGATGCCATAGACTGGGTGCGCACATGGAACGACATCAGTAAAACTACACAAATGGCTTTGACATCTTTTGGCTTTCAACCTTGTCTTTGAAGGTTTTTGTCTTGAACGACACATCTTTGATCTTGGGCGGCCCATCTTGGGACGTCTTGGGCTTTCACGTGTCATCTTCTGTCTTTGGTATCCATCTCCCGATAGTTTTTCTGAGAATTTGCCCGGTGCAACTTTTGGTCAAGTTTCACTTTGGATTCCCATTGAGTGTTGAAAGAAAGTGATTTGCCTATGAAAAGTCGCATAGAGAGCCTGAACGGCATAGTATACACGGACGCTGCAGCTGGTCAGACAAATCCAATATGCATCATATAAATTGACATTTGGCCGTCAATTTACTTAGAGAGAAAGATACTGGACAGCCCGAGTGTAAGTACTTACATTTGGTAGCGTGACGAGTGGTGAATTCGGAATTAACAAGTCGTTTAAACTCCGCTTGATCATTGATGTGATCGCGCACACTGCGGATTGCGTGCTTTGATCCCATCATTTTGTTCGTTGCTCTCTTCCTTCATCTTCGCCTTTCGCCCTCTCCTTTCGCGCATTCCCCTTGCCCTCTCTCTGCCACCCCTCCATGTCGTCTCGTCTCTCTCAAGTATCTCTGTCTTCAAACCCTCTGGAGCTGTCGCGGCGCTTTCCATGTGGCCCGCCCCAAGACACGCTTGTGAGCTACAAATCCACTGCCACCCGCCAATGCTGCCCGCGGGCTTTTTGTCCTCCTTCCATCAAGCCTTCAGGCCTTCATGCCCACCAAGGTGCACACAACCCGAAGAATTTTCGAAGATATTTGAGGGACATGTCAACACAGCAACCCGCCCGTCAAATCTACACCGGCTCTTGCACAACGCCGCAACCCGCTTAGCCGGCTTTCTCTCTCCCCCAAATCTACAGCATACCCCAACAATTCTGTGGAACAAATGAAACATCTGTCCTCGCCATGCAAGCTCTCGTTCAACCCTGAAGCCCTTCACACCATCCAAATATATGAATGCATGCAATGTGACGGACCGGCTCCTCCCGCTTTCCCTCAAACAAATATGGCACACCCAGTACCCTGCTATTGTTATTCCCGTCCAAGTGCGTCCACAATCTCCGTTCGTCTTTGTGTGTTGACATCTTGTATTCAGTCTCACTCCTGCCTCGATCCCGCCTCTGTTGACCCTACATAGTGCGGGATTTCGTGGCCGCCCCGCCCTCCCCCCTTCCCCTATCGCACAAACTCCTCAGCCCAATCCTGAAACTATCACCTGTACCAAATTCGTGTAGCTCCGTGTATATGTATGAAATTATGAATATATCGATTTTTATTTGTATTTTCTGAGTCCTTGAGTTCTTTCATTGCATCTTGGATTATCTTTTGACGTGGCTTGGACAGGTACGACACGTCTTTGGATGTCTTTCCCAAGACCAAAGGTCTTGGCTAAGATAGAGGGACCTGGTTAGCCAAAGACATGCGTCTTTGGAAAAAATGCATCTTTGGTGTCTTTGGCATCTTGGCAAAGACGCCAAAGATGCCAAAGCCAAATGTGTAGTTCTACTGATGGAGCACAAACTTCGCTTCAACAACGAGAGAACACGTAGCCCTCGGGACATGTTTTTCTTTGGAATGATTGAGAATGGTCTCCGTGGTTTTGAGGACGCACCCGAGGCGGTCCTCGATGACAATGATGTCGACGATCTTGAGACATACGGTGTGGATTGGGAGGACCTGAACGACGCTGATATTATGGCTCACCACACAGAGTTCAACAATGAACAGGAGCTCAACACGGACGTCCACAATCCTTTCTCCAACGACGGTCCCCACACGTTGTCGCATGTCGAGGTGATGGAGCCGCTTTGTCCATTCCACGAAGAGCAGGTCGCTCAGTTGAATCAGCACTTGGCCGGCTCTCAACACTCCCTTTCTCGCAATATGAACAGCTGGCGCGCTGTGTGGATAGATGCATTAGAATTTTGTAGAAATTTGTACGAGTAAAGGAGATTTGAGGCCTATTTGCACGTGTATATCGCCATCTCCTATGACCTCGGCGAACGAGAACGTCGACATCCTGCATCTCAGGGGCAGGGCTATAATCCGACCATCTCCAGCCCCACCTCCGCCACCTGTTCAAGTTCCATTGACGCAAAGTGAGCCCGAACTCGACTCGGAATCGGACCTCTGGGGTCGTAAGCCCTTAAGCCCTCTCTTCCCGTGCACATCCTCAATCCTTGGAAAACCAGCACTGTCCTCTTCCCGTATGGATCTCGCAATATCTAGTTTCACCAGCCAACCAACTCTTTTACAGCGCCTAAGCTTGGACCAGCCCTCGATTTCGAAGATGAGCTGGGACAACTCGTCGACATCACCCAGCTAGCAACCGATCTTGCTACTGGCCAATTCTCAGTTGTGGAGGGTTCACAGCTCCACCCTTCACCCTTGTTGGCTCCGAATGACCCTCCATATGTCTCTCCGGTGTGGCTCCCATCGTTTATCAAGCATTTTGTTACACTTGGCAATCATAGCGTCTCAGAGTTGCGGGAAGATCCCAGAGGACCACAGAGAGGTGTGTTGTCTTTCCAGCGTATATTCAAATTTACCAGACATTTACGACAAGTCCTGCATACTTTTGGCAATACAGACACAGCCTTTTTCGCGTACTTTGGTCTATTGCCCAGAACAATTAGCACGGCTTCGCCTCAATGTACCAACCATTTCAGTCCAAGAATTTGTGCAGATCATAGTCGAGCGAGATCTGGCTGCAGGAGGTTTTCTGATTTGATCCCTTCGGGATCTTCTCACTGCCGGCTCCCTGCCATGCATAGCTGCGACTTCGCGCATCCTGATGCTTCGCCCTTTGCCCCCTGCAGAGTATAGAGAGCAAATCACTCTCGAAGCCTGCTTCACACCAAATCCTTCGGAGCGTATTTCACTCCATCCGGTCGTGGATGATGCATCTGCTGAAGAATTTCGCATCCAGCATGAGCTGGGGCCTGCAGTAGGACTGTATGCAATCTATCCCGTACAACAAGTCAGAAACTCGTATTATTGTGATTGTAATGTCTTTACTGACCTCATTTCAATAGGGCGTAGACCCTGTAACACACACCGCTGCATCAATCTTAACATCTCGCTATGCTTATGAATGTGATCTACTGGCTTTCCTTTCTCAAGGAGGCTTAGGAGTTGCATACACTCATTATGCTCGGTTCCGGATCCTGAGCCGGATCGCCAACGAAATTGGGCTACAGATCAACAAACTAAGTCAGGAGAGCAGCGTGAACGCCGTTCGGATCACGTACCTAGACCTATTAGGTTGGGCGGGCGTCAATGCAGGAAGCTTTGGGAACGAGAAAGGCCTCATCATGCGGAGCGAGCAAGTACGGTCGGAACTGGGTCTGCAGCAGAATCCGACTGCGGCAAATGCGGTCCTGCTCAACCATCTCAATGTGCTTGCCACAGAGCCTATCCGCCCGATGACAAGCCAGGCCCCTTCGCTTTCATGGAGTCTAGCAGAGTTGTGTGCACGTCTTCCACCTAGCCTTACTGGTCCCCATCATCCCCACCGCCGCAAGGGTTAGATTGCGTATAATACTTTATGATTTAAATTCAAAAAAAATTGCCCTCAACATTGTAGCAGCATGATGCGGGGGAAAAGTACGCAATATTCGGAGTTTGGAGTATGTCATGGATATATATTCTTAAGGCCAACGACAGCAAGGGCGGCTGAGCGTAAAAATGGAAATATTGGGTGACCCGGAGCCGAGTGATGATGACGCTGGTGTTAGCGGGGCCGGTGGGTGTCAAGGGTGATACGGACAGCCAAACTCCTGGTATAGTGCACACCCAACCGTCCGTTCTGGACGCACTTCATACACCCACCTCTCCCTTGACCAGAAATTTGAGCCATACTTTTCATCGGAGCTTCAAAGCAGCTGGCTGGCGTTTCTGGGACCGCTGGCAAACCAGGATCCAGGCTTGACTACCGCTCCCAAGAAGTCTTGGGGAGATGTTGCCAGATGGATTGTGCAGACTTGATAAGCTGGACATTGACGTGGATGTAGAGATTAAGGCTGGCGTGGATATGGACACTGATAGTGATACGGAAATGGAGATCGATGTCGAGGCTGATCAGTAGAGTAGTTCTTTGCTCTTCTGAAGACAGGATTTGGTTTGGACAATAGATAAGAGTGAGAGTAAGAACGGTATCAAGTTTGAATAACGTAAAGGAGACCAGGGTAAGGACAGTATTTAGTTAGGACGATGAAAGCGAGCATGCGTAAGAACCGAATTGAGTTAGGCCAGCAGAAGGGGCGCGTAACAACAGTATTGAGTTGAAAGAGAGTGAATGAACAAAATAAGAGCAGGGAAACAACAGAATTGATGCAAAATCAGTTAGACCTTGTGAAAACGCTCAGCAGGCAGATAGAGAGATGGTAGCATACATACCAGGCCACCGAACTCTGCAAACAGTGTGATCGGACGATACATGGTGTACTGGTATACATCAAAATCGGTCCAGTCATCGTTGGTCGGCAGGGGCTGCTCAAGGAGCTTGTCGAGCCCCAACAAAGGTAAATCCACACCATCAAAGCAGGTGTGCGCCTGAACTGGACAGATGTGCTGTTCCGGTGTCAGAGCGGGATCCTCAACTAAGATAGGTAGTGACGTTGATAAGCCACGAAATTTGAGAAACCTCAAATTTTACGAATGCATGACATTCAGCGCTCATCCAGAGGTTGGCGTGAGCTCCAAACGTGCAACCCAGAGCCATATTGCATTATCATTTTAAAACTGGCAATAACAGCTTATTCCTGGAAACTTCACCCTTGGGACACTTGGGGGTTGAATCCGGATTAAGGCTTAAAGCCCATACATCAAAGTCCTGAAACACCCTCTATACGGGGGAAGGCAAAAGCAATGCTCACTATCAAAGGGAGAATCATATTATCCACCTCTGGCATTTATTGGCACGCTGGGAACCTTATTCGGGAGGGAAACACCTAGTTGTTTACACGACTTTGGCTTACCTGACGCGACGCGATGGGTCACCTGATAAAGGCCTGGACCTACAATTATTACTCCTATACACCGGATCCGCGACAGCGCGATCACCCGATAAGCCGCAGGCCGGATTAAGCTTGTACTGCGTGTTTCTGGATACCGATTAAGGGCATCTGGGGTATTATTGGAAAGGTATTAAACCATACAATCCAGTCAACGATACTAGAAGTTGAGGCATCTACCACAGAGGAAGATATGAGTCAATTATCCTATTCAGGGGACTAATTACACATATAATCCCCTGATCGACGGGAGTCATTAGACGAACGTATAGGAGGGCTCAAGTAGCGAATAGGAACGCCAGAACACGCTCCACTGATACCGATTTCAGGCTAATTAAGTAGAATACCCGAAGCCTAGTAATCACGCACATGTAATAGTTTTTGTACAGTATATAAGGAGGGCAGAACTAGGGAGGACGGCACTGAACCAGACCCCAGAAAGTGAGGAGCAACACAGCCCTTGCGTACGGAGTTGAAGTTTAGGCTTGAATCTTTGACTGTCAATTAGTCTCACAATTTAAGTTCGGTTTTGGAATAGCATCAGTGGGATTTATAAAGTGTCAGTTACGGGGCGTGAGCCATACCAAGTCCGAGGCGTGAGCCATAGTGTGTGTTTTGAGGCGTGAGCCATAGTTACGGGGCGCGAGCCAAGCAAGTTTGAGGCGCGAGCCAAGTCAGTGGAATAAGGCGTGAGCCAAACAACCGGGTCTAAACAGCCCACCGGATTAATAGTCCACCAAAACAAACCGGTCTAGAGCCGTTATATCTGCATAGTTGGGAAACTTAAATCCACGTTGGGAACCAACCGATAAATTCAGGTTGTGTCTTGAACGCCACTTCAAGAAACTAGTTGAGGCTTAGCCACCCTTGGGGGAACGGGAATTGAATACTTTCGTGACAAATACGTTTACTCGTGGTTTCCTTGGACCTATACTTGTGTCCAAAAAGACCCGAATCTCGTCAGTGCATCAAGGTCATTAAGGGAGTGTGTTGGTGTTGGAGTCTGTCTATTGTCGGTTTAGTCGTGCTTAATCTCACTTTGTGAGTTAGGTGTAACTCAGTCGTTCGATAGGGGGGATTTTGGCAGTTGCATATTTAGACCGTTGAACCTGAGCAACCCTTACAACGTACCATGATCCAGTCGCTTGGGTTCTGAGACGGATCGCTTCGAACTAAACGGTGACGCTCCGCTACCTCTTCCTCAGAGTCGGCAGGTTTGGTCAACTTATCAACGAAAATCATCTGTATGAGCGGATATCAGCTGGAGAAGAACATTAACAAGAGATGACAGACATCAATTCGACCTTCATCTGGTGGAAGCTGCTGCGACCCCGTGACTGTCATTAAAAACATTAATGCATGCGCGCGAGGGTCATCCACGGCAATGACGCGCTCTTCTTCGGTAAGCAGGCCCATGTCAAAGACTGAATGGTAAACAATACCCTTTCCCCGCAGATAACGTATAAGGGCACGCTTGTAGCGGGCCTCGACGAGCTCAAGAGAGGGAATACCTGCCGATTGCCAGTGCAGGCACCTAATGAGCTCCTCGGGCGATTCGAGACGTCCACACGCCATCTTTAGAATGAGGGACTTTAGTGATGCCCTGAAGCTCTGGAAAGAGCTGGTGAGGCAATGAATACTAATACTGTAACACATACCTCGGCCAAGGTCATGGAAGACGAATCACCAATTCGCCTGTTGATACCTTCCCGGAGGGCGCCAATCTCGGACGAGGATCGAAACCGAGTAGGAGAGCCAAAGAGAACCTGTCGGTGAAAATTCTCCCCAAACCCCTGCAGCATTTCAAGCGACAAGTCCGCAAACTCTTCGGGCTACAAACGAGGTGAGTGGCTGGGCTCAGGTCAAACGAAAAGCCAACCTGTTTATCAAAGAAGTCTGCTGTCAACGACCTCAAAATAGGATCTCTGTTCAGTTGTGCAAACTCTTCGGGCGTTGTCGGCCACTTTTGGAGGATCTGTGCCCTCTCTGGTGCAGAAGCGCGTATGAACATCATGTCCTTGAGCACCTCCTCGTCGCCATCCGGTTGCAGGAGTGCATATGCAAACACCGTAGAGATAGAAACAGGAAGAGACTGGCAAAGGACGATATGTAACATGATGGTGTAGCCGTATGCCTTCAGGCGTTGGAGACGGGCAGCATCCGGTATAACACCACTTGGAAGTAAGTCAAGGTCAAAGGTTGTACCGACTCGCTTCCACACCTTGTCAGAAAACACCAAATTCATGAGTTCGGTCATAGTGTTCTTGCATACACCTGGACCGACCGACCCTGCCCTGTCCAGGTGTCACCAGTAGTAGGAACAGGCCAGCGGGATAGACTTACATTGACCAGGATTCACTCGTTCCCAAAAGTCCAAAAGGTCCGGGCGGAGAAATCTCAACGCTCTGCTCTGGAGTAGCAGGTGTGTACGGCTCCCCACCAAAGAAGCTGAGGATGTGCGCGAGGATGGCTGGGATCCCTAATGCTACCATCGGAGCACGTATTGTAGACGTGTGAGAGCCAAGCCCACGTTCGATGCTGACCCTCCAACCGGTGACAGTGCGGAATGTGGGACGAGGAACCTCATTCTACGGATTGATTAAAATAGCTATTAAGGGCGGGAGTGTCATGATTTAGATGCTATCTAATCGCGACAATGCCTTATCTAAGCGCCTAATCAAGCGCTCGTCTATTTAAACACCAAGGCTATGCTTGAGTCATCAGTGATTGGACAGACAGGGATCGGGTTCCCACAGGAACATGCCGATGAAGCACGACGGATTGGTGATCGCACATCTGACAGGTGTCATGCTGTGGACATGTGGAGTATGCATGGGCATTATTCAGAACACATGGCTTCAGGACGTTTATTACTCAGAACACATGGTTCTAGCATGTTTATTACTCAGAACACATGGTTATGGTGCTTGTAGCACATGGACGCTCTATTGTATATATTATTAGCACTAGTTACATAGCCACAGTTGAACAGTATAAGTAGTGTAGCTAGTTGCCTGTATTCCTTAGTCTTTTATTCCATCATCCTGCGAGCCTCACTCTTACCGAGCACCTCCAATCCGCATTGTGCGTCCATTGGGTGTTCTTGAGCCTTGAGCGTGACAGGGAGATGGGACACGCACGGATGGAGATTCGCCTCTTGTCAAATCGATAGGAGAGTGTATACGTTGGCGAGTCCTGCATGACTGCTGCAAAATCAGGCATATTCAGAAAACGACACATGACAAGGAGGATGTACCGGGGCGTCGGCAGAACATGGGCGAATAATAGCAGGCAGGGTGGGCTGGTGATACCGCATTAGGATGGTGGCAGTGCAGTGGCGATGAGGCTTACCAAAGGGCGGCGAGAAGGCCCAGCGACAGTGTCAGAAGACGGCTGCTGGAGCATGGAGTGCCCTATAGCCTGCTCCAGGTGACTTGCCTCCTCATCAGACTGATTACCTGTGAGTCCCAAGACATTAGACGCAACGAAATGCAAAGACGTACATCAAGAGCAGCATCCCCCTCCAATTTACTAGGCCTTCGAACAGCTCTCACCTCGCGTCTCGGAGGCGTCAGGGCTGCAGGTAGCGCTGGGGTAGAACTTGTAGAAATCTCGATCTCACAATCGTCAAAGTATCTTGTTGGGGTTTCAGGGTCGAGGGGGTCAAGAAAACGCAGTGAAAAGCATCGGTGTGGTCGAGCAATGGAAATCCCCTCGGGAGGACCAAAGACAGGGCCGTCTTTCGGAGCTTGTCCAGATGTTAGACTAGGTGGTATTGGGAGTATGCACCCAACGTACCGAATAAATAGTAGTGTTCGCCAACAGTGGCGGGATTATTTAACCCCAACTTGGATCTCCTCAAACCTGCAACAGTGAACTTGTGTCACGGATGTTCGGAAGCAGTGAGGATACGTCCCGTATTCCCATGACCTTTACGAGGTTTGTTACCGAGATCAACAAGCAACCATTTCAATTCCATCAAGCGTGTGGCGTGCCAAGCAGGTGAGCCCATTGGCGGATTGAAGACACGTGACTCTGTCGAGGGGGGGGAGAAAAGAAGACAGCTCTTGGCCATCTCGTTGAGGAGCCAGACGTTTAACTCGGAGTAAAGGGTTCAGAAGACTCGGCAGGAACCTCATACACAAATACCAGATTGTGTTCCAGGGCGTGAAGATAATAGGTGTCCCCATCGTAGAGACGGGGTGTGCGAGGATAGAGGGGTATCCCTCATCATTTGATGTAGAGCGATACATCTTGGCCGATATAAGCAACAAGTTCATACATGAGGGGGAAATGATGACAAACGGGAAGAGGGTACAGCACAAAATGAAGCTTGACTGGCTCGAGATTAGCCTGCTGTACGACAGCAGAGCACTGAGCACCTGAACGTGCCACCGCAGAATGGTGCTGGTAAGGCCGATGGGAGGAACGGGGGCATAGATACGCCGGTTGCTGGACCCCACTAGGAGTGGTGGGTGGCTCTCCTCCGGCGCTCGCCATCTGTAGTGAGGGAGGTGGTATTGGCGGCTCCCCGGACTTGGCTGGCTGGAGGGGCACGCGAAACCACCATGGATAATGCGCTATAGATGACATAGTGGGCACAATAAGCAGACACAAGGCATGAGACGTACCCTTGCATATTAGTCGGTGGGGCGGCCCCGGAGGTTGAGGCGATGGAAGCCTCGGGGGCGTGGGAGATGTAAAAGCGCTGGCATCCTGGATGCTCGCAACACGTCTTGCCTGGATTAACCAGATCGAAACGGGCCTGTGACGGTAAGATAATATGGTAATGAAGTATCAGTGAAGAACAAACCACTTGAAACCCGCTCTCGACACATCCGCCTCGTGGGGGAAGAGAGGGGGAGATGATGTGGGCAACAGGGACATGTCCACACAGACAATCTGTGCCCATGCTGCCGACAGGCTGAAGAGGGGTCAGGCATGTCGGATGGAGAGGAGGTTGTACATACCGAGTACGCAACACACTCCCTGGCGGGACATTGTGAGCAGGAGCCACGCGACATGGCACTCATGGGGGAAGGAAAGAAAGAGGGGGACTTCACTTGAAACGGATTGCGCAGCGCATCAAACAATTACCCGGCCAAGCAATGAAATTTCAAAAAGACCAGAACCCTGGAAACGAAAATCCAATTCCCGGATTCCGAAAACCCAGTCAGAGATTAGCAGAAACAAGAGTGGCAGAAACAAGAACGAGAAACAATGATTCAAAACTGGAGAGGTAGCTGCACAAACGAAACTGTTGAAGACAAGAACAAAACTCTTGAATACGAGAACGAAATCATGAAATGCAATTTGTGTTTTTGTCGAGACACCTTGGAGTTTCTGCAATTATTTTGGTGTTGTTCTTGCATACGGGGTTTTGGTTTCATCTTGGGGTGATTTCGTTTCTGCAGAGCAAGAACGAAGTTTGGATGCCTTGATGTGCCGATTTATGGTCATGATCATCATGAATCACGATGATCACCAGCGAAATCATCAATTTCATGCTCTGCGAAATCAATTTATTTTTGTCCAATGAGGACACCCATACAGCCATCAGAATTCAAAGGATTGCCAAAAAAGAGCAAAGAAGAACAAGGTCGCTCTAGAAATGGCCGCTGCAGCTGCTCAACTCCCTGTCACGCTCAAGGCTCAAGAACACCCAATGGACGCACAATGCGGATTGGAGGTGCTCAGTAAGAGTGAGGCTCGAAGAATAATGGAATAAAAGACTAAGGAATACAAGTGACTAGCTACACTACTTATACTGTTCAACTGTGGCTATGTAACTAGTGCTAATAATATATACAATAGAGCGTCCATGTGCTACAAGCACCATAACCATGTGTTCTGAGTAATAAACATGCTAGAACCATGTGTGCTGAGTAAGAAACGTCCTGGAGCCATGTGTTCTGAGTAATGCCCATGCATACTCCACATGTCTGCAGCATGACACCTGTCAGCTGTCCGATCACCAATCCGTCGTGCTTCATCGGCATGTTCCTGTGGGAACCCGATCCCTGGCTGTCCGATCACTGATGACTCAAGCATAGCCTTGGTGTTTAAATAAACGAGCGCTTGATTAGGCGCTTAGATAAGGCGTTGTCGCGATTAGATAGCATCTAAATCGTGACACTCCCCCCTAAATCACCTAATCCGCCTCCACGGTATCCTCCCACCGATCTTTCACCAGCAGGCCCGAGTTGGTCAGCGGCCCCTGATCCGCAACTCTTACATGGTCGTGAACTTGCACGGTCCCAGCGACGTGCATACTCCAACTCCAGGTCCCAATCCCCGGCTCACCAGCATCGTTCTTTGTCTGTGCCTGTGGAGGCCTCTTTTGGCCTCATTTTTCCTGTCCAGGAGGATACAGCCTATGTATTGCAGTCCGCATGTCCCGAGGTACTCCTCGAGTGGGCCTCACCGGACGGTTATCCGTGGGGGATTCATGCAAACTCAAGCCGGATGAATTTACCATACCAGCTGGAGCGATTCGCGGGCGATGCAGATACCCCCTGCCTCTGGGTGCGATCAATGACTTGCACCGGGCTGGCAGGCACAGCTCAGGCCAAGTGTGCCCCGTGCCGTTCGGTCAAGGTCGGACGGATCCTCGAGACAAGAGCTCAAAGCGCAGCTGCGCATAACCCGTATCAATACCTCACGCACAGCCAGCTCGTCGATGCGTTGTGGGAGATGACAGCTGAAAAGAACGAGCAGACCCTGAAGGTAATAAAAATTAATCTTGTAAACTGAGGTCGCTGATTTGACTTGTTGAAATAGAATCTAAACATGGCCAGAAAGGTCTCGCGCAGCACAAGTCGCATGAGTGACCAGAAGCGCCTCATAATGGCCATCGCCACCAGCGATTCTCCTCGCCTTAACAGCCTTATGCGTGTCGCAATTAAGCAGCGCACGCTTACAGCAGTTTGTTTCCAGCTGGGTCGGAAACGATAGACACCTTTGTGTTTGAAAGCAAAGTTCGGGCCAAGCGTTTGGTGTGCCAAATTTTCAAGTCGAGCTTCGAAATTTCAGGCGCAGAGTTGCCTTTGACTGTCCCGCATTGCACAACCCGCGAGCGGCCCGAACTTTGCCTAGAAATTTGCAAGTGTCTATCGTATCTGACTTCGCTGTCAGGGATATCATTTTCTTACGCGGTCAAGCTTTCAAGGACGACACCGACTCGTATATGCCGGGGAGTGCCTGATTACCGTTCCATTCTTGACTGGGTCGTTGATATTGGGTACGTGCGTTTTCTTACCTTCTCTTTTTCGACCAACATGACCAAGTATCGGGAAACATAGATGACGGTGTCCAATTTCCCTCTGTCGCATACAGCACGAAGCCGACGCGCTATTACGAGATTATCTGGGGGTGTGAGGGGGCGCGGTTCCCGAGGGCCAGACTAAGAAAATGGACTCGGCAATGCACAAAGCTCCGTAGCCAGCACTATGCGCCACAGAGCCGCCCAGGTCAGGGCCCAACAAAAGGCGCTAAAAACTTCACTGATAAAGATCTTGCCGCGTTGTTGTCGCGTGCAGATTGCGAACACAGATTAATTATGACGATCCGGGAGGCCGCAGGCAACAAACTGCTTCCAGTACCTCAAATGCTGTAGAGCGGACTGGTGATGGCCCTGTCTATTAAGTTACGTGATCGCAACTTGATCAGATTGAATTCTTCCACAGGCCTCCCCTTGGGCCTCCCTATCCAGGTTGAACTTTTTTTCCTGCTGTTTCACTGACTGGCATATCTGTCAATGGGGCATCATATACCTGTCAACTGCAAAACCTCTGTATCCTGCGAACCTTCGAAGTATTAGCCTTGTAGGTAAAAAAATAATTGGACATGCAGCCACGGCGAGTCTTGATTCAATGTTCACTCAGACTGGACGGCCTACTTTCAGCGGCCAGCCAACCTGTCGATCGCCGACACTGCGATCATTGACCTGTCAGAATGTCCGCGGTCTCTATTTCGTCCCAATCCCGGTCTCGGTCTTGGCCCCGAGCTGTATCGAGAGTGCTAAACCTGACACTTATAAAGCATGTACATTGGACAGAAATTAAGTGCGCAAGCATTCCACCACCCATGGCCCTCATCCCACTCATCCGCATTGTTGTCTTGTGCAAGTCGCCAGAAGCGTTTCTCAACAATCTCATTTTTGAATGCAGCTGTTGTCCTCGGCCTCTCCGTGCTTGTATTGGGTCTGGATGCTGCGTTGGTATCCTCCCCAGTCGATTAGCTTTCCGCGATCTCCCAATTCACTGGGCTGGGTGTCGCAACCGCCTGCTTCACTTTGATAACGCTGCCCATAATGTCCGAATCAATATCTCTATTGCCCCGTGATTAACATCTCTCGTTCAACAGGATTGTTCTAGAATATTTACGACCAGGTGCCATGTTTACTTCCATGATTGTCTTTGAGCTATCATTGTCTTTGAGCTATCATGGCTTTGTGAGTTTCATTTCAACTCGTCATATATCATCCCTCACGCGTTGATAGCTGTATACCTTTTTTTTGTGTTCTCACTTGAAGCGTTCGCTGACATTGCTGCAGATCCACACGCACCCGTCGCAGTCACACCGGCCATTAACTAACTTCGGTGCGCCTGATGTGCAATCTGAAATGAGTCCGGGAATTTTCCCATTGGTCCGGAAAATGCCGAGCCAATAGGAAAATTCCCGGACAGGTTTCGAATTGCACTTCGGTTGCACCGAAGTTAGCTAATCGACAGTGTGAGTCGTGTTTCATGTCGTCTGTAGACCTGTACAAGCACGCCAGTTTTCAGAGGATGCTGCCAAAGTCTTTTGTGGTGGTCTGTGCGCCAAAGTCGGATCCGAGGCTCTTATTTCTCCTCATCATTTCACAGATCCACATCCTCGTCGCGTCGCATTGTCCCCATTTCTCCTTGTCTTCCTGACCCCTCGCGGCTTCTCTTTCCTTACACATCTCGCTGACCATCTCTTTCCTTCCGGTTTCGGCATATTCCGCTTACCGACCCATCCGGGCTCCAAACAGCATCAGGGAAAACCTCCCTAGATATTTTATGAAACTTTCTCATAAAATTTTTTGTGGTCAGATATCTTGAGATATTTCCAGATAGTTTCTGCAACTTTGGGCAACAATTGCACGAAGTCGTCACATTTTGCAAACCTCAATCTATTTTGTCGGCAATCTTTCAACAAATTTATGACTCAAAGCCAAACCAGATCAACTGCTTGCCGTTGTCCAAAGTCAACCTCAAAAGGGTGTTGAAATTTTTCCACTTTGTATGAACTCGGAGTTGAGGATTGTACTAGTGCTGGCCAAAAATATAATACAAAAAATATATTTTGACTATATTCAGCAAAATACGGATATAATACGGCCAGAGGTCGACTTCAGAATATGACTACGGATGATACAACTACGCTATAATATGACTATAATATAATATTCCTTCGGCGTAGTCAAATATATTTCAATATTCATGGTGGGCGGAAGCAGGCCAGAACACAGATTGTCACCTTATCTTTGCGCTCATTTTGAATGGTAGTACGGAGAGCATACCTGCAGGGGTCATTGATGGCAAGGTCGAGGTTGAACTTTACTTTGGCAATATTTCTCCTTTAGGAGGAGATTTCGATGACCTGTTCACTTGGTGGAAGGCGAGTTTCAAGTACTGTCCTTTCATCTTAATACTCATTATCGGTCCCAGAATATGCAAGGAACTTTACCGTTCATGGTGTGTGTTGCATGAGACATTCTTGCAATCCCTGGTGTGAGCATTTCTGTGAAACACCTGTTCTCAAGTGTCAAGCACATATTATTGGATGCTCATTCATCCATGACCGCGGAGACAGCAGCGGTGGATATTGTGACGAAGGAATGGCTAAAATCTGAGCTAGACTACACGAAATTCATTAATGCTCATAGGAAGTAAATATATTTTGCATATATTCAAAATATAGTCATATTCGGACTCAAAATATAATATAATAGGCTATGAATACGATACGAGGCCCCGGGGTGGCTACAATACGGATATGACTATGATACGGTGACGAGCATATTTATAGCGTATTTGGCCAGCACTAGATTGTACTACAGAGGTCCAGATATTTTGATGCCAGCTCATGGAATACATTGATCCGTCGTTGGAAATGTTGTCCGTGCAGGCTGGTTAGACTTGAGGTACTTGAGGAGATGTGCGGACGTCAATCGAACCCGGCCCTAATGTGCCAACCCATGGGGTTGCCATTGGCATCAGTCAATCATAATTCTGTCATGATGAAACTTGAAAGATTGCCGTGCACGTGGGCACAAAGTGGTTCGTTTTGATTGTGTCACAACAAAATCAAACAGCTCTCTCTTCCTTTCCCCCACATCCTCCCGTCGCATCCACCCTTCTTTATATTTCGCCCTTGTTGAGCGAACTCTCGAGTCTCCACACGGACTGCTCATCTTACAGCAGCACTCATGGGTCGAGTCCTGGTCTGTTTCTTCGTCAGCGTGGCTTTATCCAGATTACTGATTGTATTTTGGAGCATCTCTTTCTGTGATACCACATCGTGTTCTGGGACAGGATCGCACCCTACCATGAGACAAATCAAGTACGTATGTGCTTGCCATTTGACCACACCTACTTGCTCCTGACGATTCCTTTCAGCACGGGCCGTATCTATGGTTGATAGCTTGTCACCCAGCCTGCTTGATACTGATGTACCATAGATATCCGACCATCTTCACTGGATTCACGGGATCCCTGTGCTGCTTTCACTTACTGTTCACGGAGGTGCGACGCTCCCATGTTATTTGATCTCTTTGATTGATGTCATCCGTCAGGTGGCGGTCTCTCCGTCGAGTACGGCAGCCATATAAAGGTGCGCCGCTTATTTATTTATACTGTTGCTAGGTCTGACGCTCATCGCAGCATTTTCTCCGGGCGCGCTCCCATTTTGACAACGCACTATATATCACAAAGGTGGGTTTCTGCTGACCATTCCCCGGTTTCTGGTGGATTTATTGCGAAAGAGGTAGAGCGTGGTTTGCACTGTAGTCATTATATATGTCACCATGTAGTATTGTAGATCCTTGCCTGTAATGCCATTCCTTTATACACCTTCATCTGTCAATTTGAGAGAAATATCAGAAGCAGCTACCAATGCAATTCAGCTAACATTTCGTGCAATTTGTAGAAACTTTTGTGCAAGTTTGCGCACATTTTTTGGGGAGAAGATATTTTAAGCTATTTGTGCACATTGCAGGAATTGAAGAAATTTTATGACATTTTATCGTAAAATAGCATAAAATTGCTGGGGGGGGTTTCCCTGATGAGTGCTCCAATGCACCGCGAAGCTGGCGTTCCATCCGCATCCTGACGTGCCGATGTATGCGGTGCGTTCTCTGCTTGCACGGATTCGAGGGCTCACGAAAAGCTTCGGTGTATTCTAGGACGCGGATCACGGCCATGTACACATGCAAGAGGCTGCGCTCCAGATCGTCGATTTGCAATAGCGCTGCCTCTCGCGTGAATTCTCCTCGTTGACGCCAGTTTTCTTAGTCCTTCTTTGTGAAGCTACGTGCAACCGGCATGGCGTACTTAATGTATCATCTCCCGGCTAGGCTTCTGGGATCTTCGAGGAGTGTCGGCCGCTGGGACCGAACTCGGGTCTGATCTTCCGCCTGACGCCAGGACTACAGCCTGTTGACCCACTGTATAATTGACGTCTCCCGTATAATTCCATGCGCATTATAATTCTTCCGCCCTTTCGTGTCCACTATCCAAGTGCTGAAACGCAGGCCCATCTATAAAACCGACTCCCCCGTGCGAAAGAATAGCAATTATCTTCGAATAAAACAGATTCAGGTAGATAAGTTGCCCCACTGGCCACCAAAAACAATGCGTGTCGCCTTTTTCCATCTCGTTATACCCTTCTCCCAGATTCGCTTCCGGCGCAATGACGGCGACATCTGGTCGCACACGCAATTCAACTGCTTCAAAGCATCTTCGAGCGTCGCACGCGCATGTGGGTCGTCAACAGTCAAGCTTGCGGCGACAACCCGAAAATCCTCCAGGGCCGGGTAAACCTAAGAGTGAACAAGTTCAAACAATTCGGTGACAAATATGGACGGGCGCGTACATCGATTATTCGGCTCATTGCCAACCCAAGTTGAAAGACATCCACATAGAAAGGATTGTACGGTACCGTCAACGAGAGCTCGGGGATCATCGGAAACGTCCTCAGCGTCGATGTTAACCGTGCTGACTCTTTGCCGCCCGGAAAATGCTTTGACAAGCCAAAATCGATGTAATAGTATCGAACTGCGGGACGGAGTGAACAGCGGTTTTTCCAGGACAAAAAGTTTCCGGGAAACCCGGAGTGACTGTTAGGGCTGCGCCAGTGTGAGCCTTTTGGAATGAGGCGTGATTCTTCCATGACCATATTCTGTGGTGCAATATCACTGTAATAACAAAGAGCATTTTCGTTCAATCGGACGGTAGAAAGAAACACAAAGGCTTTGGACGGACAAGTGTACAACATTGTGTTCATGCATGAACTGTAACCCCTGCTCAGCCGTTCAGTGAACAGGGAGAGAGCACATTGGATAAGGCTCACCTCTATGTACTGCGTCATTGCATCCACCAACTCGTCTCGACAGTGAAATGGCGGGGAGTTGAAGAGTCGGCAATAAGGCATGGCGACGAACGTCCACTCTGTGCCGGGGAACGGAATGATATCCAGAAGCGGTATTGTGTAATTCCTTGCGTCCGAACGAAGGGCATCCAAATGTCGGAGGATCTTGAGCTCCTTTCCATTGACACGCTTCAGAACGACCTTTTGGTTGTCCTTGATGCACAGGGCATCGAGAGCATTGGTTTTGGAACTGGCAAGGAAATCCTCGCATTCCTGCCCGATCGGATGGCGTTTGGGGCCCCAGGAGGGTACCCACTCGGGATGGTACCGCGGTCGCAGCTGGTAGCCGCGGGATAGAAGAAACTTGTACGACTCCACCCAGAATTGTTCACGCAGAGTTCGTAGTTGGCTAGGAGAGTTCTCTGCAGAGAGCGTCGATTTTTCAGAGAGCATTGGCATCGAGATGAGCGTCATGGCCGTCCGCAGCAGTTGTGACGGTCACGTGCGTAACTCATTGCCATCACCGAGCCTTGAAAGCAAGGGATACCCATCCTTAAAATTTCCGAAACAGGGTCGGAAAAGTGAATTTAAGATCCTCTCGAGGCCTACCTACCTATTAGCCGAGCCTCATATAGCAATTTCCCACGATGATGTTCCGAAAAGCGTGATTCTTTAGCCGTATTCAACTGAGATTGAGACCAAATCAAACCGTAATGGGCGGAAAGCTCGCGCTTAAGTAGATGATCGTCAATTTCAGGTTGATTCCAGCCTCACAAAATGTTCGCTCCCACTCACCTCCACCTACAAAAAAATCCGGTTTTTTTATGATCCCTGTAAACGCGTTTTTAGAAGGTTCGAAGCGAATTCCAAAAAGTGAATTAAGAGGGTCCGAGACCCTACCTACCTATGAGGCTATGTCTCGGCATCTTCCGGTGGGTACCCCTTGCTTGAAAGGGGCCTCCAAGGCACTGAGAAGGGTTACAAGACCTTCCAAGCCTTGACAAGGCACGTACCACCCCGACCAGCCCTTGATTATGACGGTTGATTTTAAGAGCCCTTTGAAGGGTCGGCAAGGCTTGGTGCCCTTGGTGGGCTTTCAAGGCCTTTGCGGCCTGGGCGCTACCAACCTGGCCTTCCGGGGCCTCGTAATATACTTCAATACAATCCATGTGTTCGAAATGAGAAAAAAACCATTTATTTCCCGTCACTGGAAGGATGAGAATGACACAGTTCGTGCGCGGAATACGATGAACTCCTGAGCCGGCGCCCGTGTCGGCATTGAGGAATGCATTTAATTCATTCGAGACATCGGGGAATACAGCGAGGAAAAATTATGCGAGACGGTGAATAAGACCAGGTAAGAGACCGGTACATGCCGGTTTTACGTGATTGGGACATTCAATGCAGTCTCCTGGGGTCACTATCTGGACAACCCATACCCTAGGTATTCCATCCATATCTGTGGTCGCAAAAAACTGCACACTTCGGTGGATTATATTCAAAGTTGTAGGTGATATATATTGAAATAACCCCACGCCTGAAAACAGGACATCGAATGTAAATAATAACGGTTGGCATTTGAGGCTGCGAAGGATGACATACGAACACGATCACAAAGTGCCCAAAATGGGGAAAAAAAAACCCCCCCCGGCCGCGCCCTATTTTTCCGCAAATAGCTGTAAAAACACACCTTGTTGGTTACAGAAAAAAAAAATTGCTGAAGGAGATAAGCATGGCATATAGAGCAGATAACATTCAACTATCGTGGATTATCAGAGCGGTTGGCCGGGGACAATGTCAGATTGGTTATATAGAGAAATGAGAGATGCTTACGTGCGACTTGAAGCAAATGAAATAGAGCACAGACGAGGCCTAAAAAAGTGTACTTGTAGCGATCTTACATCATGGTCAGGCACATATTTTATTCCTCTTAAAAGTTAGCAACGGGACCCTCGTTACGCGTTACCCCCCGGAAATCAACATTTT
This sequence comes from Mycena maculata, assembly GCA_029448575.1. Taxonomy (NCBI): domain Eukaryota; kingdom Fungi; phylum Basidiomycota; class Agaricomycetes; order Agaricales; family Mycenaceae; genus Mycena; species Mycena maculata. The sequence goes on from JARJLG010000127.1 coordinate 264,158, forward strand.
TGGGCCGCGTTACGTGTTACCGTTGCTACCATACACGCCGGTACAGTAAGCCGGGGGCTGATCCTGGGCTATAATCTAATGAAAATTAAATCAGATAAAGGCAAGATCGTCCCAGAAAAGGGGCGACTGTTTGCTATTCTTGTGTCGACGGCATGGCATTTGATATGGAGCTTACGGCGGACATGAGTAATTGAAAACCCTGACATTGTATATACCACAACTGAAATCCATAATCGTCAGCTGAAAAGCATCAAAGGTGCATTACAACGGGACCGATTGCTGACCAACAAAATAAAATTCGGCCCTCTTGCCCTAAATAAACAGCTGGTATCGAACACATGGAGTGGCCTTCTTATGAATGAAGACTCACTGCCAGATGATTGGACAAAAGAGGGGGTTTTAGTGGGTATGTGTCCTATGACTGTTAGAAATGGGATAGGATAAAATTTCAGGTCGGAGTCACACACTCATTTGAAATATGTGCGTAACGGCATTTCCTCCTGGACAAAATTCCCTGGCAATGACTGGATAACCAGCAACACAATCTGATGAGCTTGGAATGCTTCTGCAGACTGAGTTTCATTATCCCAAACGCTACAAAAAAAAAAAAAAGAGAAATGAGAGATGAGAGATGCTTACGTGCGACTTGAAGCAAATGAAATAGAACACAGACGAGGCCAATAAAAAAGTGTACTTGTAGCGATCTTACATCATGGTCAGGCGCATAATTAGTCGTAACAGCGTTGGAAGTTTTACAAGAACTATTCAACAAATCATTGGTTGGAATGGATCGGCCGAAGCTTCAGTATTTCGGCCGCCCGACCGATATCAATCAATTTCTTTCTTTCTTTCGTTCTTTCCATTGAATGTCTTTCTCCCTTTCTGCGTCAGACGTTTGTCTTGGAAGCACTTTGTTCCTCGAAGGTATTTATGGGCCTGTCAGACGGTGCTTGCTGGACGCCACTTCTCCCAGTCTTCTGCACTATTTTTCACTGTCGTTCCGATTCGACGAGCCAATTTGAAGTCCCAATTCCCTCTGTGTCCTTGGGCCAGGATGAGTTCCCCTCATTCACCGAGTCCAGACCCCGATTCTGTAACCGCATGCGACCAATGTGTGGCGGCATCGATCACAGCGGATCTTGCAGCGGATGAAAAGTTCATCGATCAGCTGCAACTCATGTGCAACGATTTTGGCCCGATCTGTGGGCGCATCAAGAAATTAAAAGTATCTATGCAGGATCTACGTTCTAAAAGCGTGGGTCCTGCTGCCTGCATAAAATTTGTGGCATGTGCTGACCTACCTCACAGAACGCCGAGATGGGCATACTGGAGGCCGAAATCGCCTCTGTCTCGAATGAGCTCGCGGTCCTCAAGGGGTCGTACAACGACCTGCAGCAGCAGTGCATGGATCAGTCCGCGGCCGCCGAGAAGTATCGCAACGATCTGACTGACCGGGAGGAAACTCTGAACTCCTTACGCGAAACCGTCGACTCCCTACTAGACACTATCACGGTGTACGAGAATCTCCCCAGCCCCAATACCGTTTCCCTTGCCACTCTGGAGTGCGCCAGTGGCTTGTGGTATTTCGATGGAACCTTGATAATACGCTCGGGGTCGTTGATATTCCGCGTGTTTCGCGGGATGCTCGCCGAGCAGTCATCCATCCTCGAAGACCTACTGAGCCCGGAAAATCTCGGCACGTACGACGTTTTTGACGGCTGTCCTGTCGTCCCTTTGCCTCACGGCAGCAGTGAAGTCTGGTATTTCCTCGCTGCTATATTCAAACCCAAGTGCGCACCAATTTCTTTCTTTATTAGCGCGTCGTTTAATGAAATCTGTTCCTAGTTCCCTCGATTCACTGCTGAAAAGTTTCAATTCCATCGCTGCGATCTTCCGCCTCAGTTCTTTCTACAAAGTCCCTGTCCTCCGGCGGAAAGCACTTGTACTCCTCTCTTCGGTCTATCCGTCTACTCTCGACGAATTCTCTCACGAAGGACTCAGCCCATCGTATTGCAGGGACCAGATCCTGCCAGTCATACAACTGGCTCGGCATTACTCTCTCGACTGGATCCTACCACTCGCTTTCTATCGGTATTGTCTCGAAATGACCCACACGACGCTGTTCTGCGGTGTCGAATACGGTGGTTCTCAAATCCTCCTGAGCGCACCGGACCAGGCGCTCTGTTTCGAAGCCGACAGGGTTATGAGCTCAGCCTACAGGATTGAGATCCGGCAACGGTACAGAGCGCGTTTGACAGCAGGGTGCGATGGCAATCCTGAGTGTCGCGAAAGCCGTCTCAGCGAGGCCTCTAGGCTGCTTGACCAACAGGAGTCCGTTTCCGAGATCTTGGTCCGTTGGGCGCCCCAGTCCAATTTGAAGCTGTGCCCACTTTGTCTGGAGGAGATGAAGCGGTGACACATGGAACGGCGGCAGTCGTTCTGGCACGGTCTTCCTGGCTTGTTTGGCCTCCCTCATTGGACCGAGCTGAACGAAATGAAAGATGCAGCTCTTTGTGACGCGGAAGACGAGGATGAGGAGACTTTCTAGACAGCATTGGGACCGAGTTATACAGACTTCCTGCATATAGACGTGATGTACTTGATAAACACCGCCAGATTTTCCTTCCTGCTTTACATATATGGCCAGAGAACAAGACGAAATCCGAATAAGCTCGACGTTAGGCTAGTATGCACATATGATTTCAATAGAACCTGAAGGTAGATTGAGATACGCTAAAGGTGAATTCACAATATCCCTCACGTTAAACACCAAAGACCGTTGATTTCGTCTCCTTCCGGCCCGCGATCAGGATACCAGCTGTCTCCCGGCTTCTTTCTGTTCGCACAGATATATGCGGCATACCAAACGGAAAGTTAGAATCATCTATTATTCAACCTACAGTCAATGGAATAGGCTGAACCACATCAGTTTCAGTAATATCCTCAGCGCCCCCCCAGAACAAAGTTGCGTGGGACACATCAAGCCGAAAACAGCAAAAATTTGATCGATTCAATGACTAGGATGTAAGGTAGTATACAGCAGGAACGCCGAAATCCTAGACTTGTACCACTAGCAATAAACGTGGTGCTGGGTGAGTGGTATTTTGCTCCTATTCCGCTTCAAGAGAGCTGCTTAGAATATCATGAGTGGCCCGTCTCGTTCAGCGAATTCTGAAAGTTTCAAAGTTCAACATAACACTAACCGACCAAAATGCAATCGTACCGGCAATCGTACTCTAATCAACCTCTAGTCAAAAATATCAGTCGCATACCATCCTTTCATAATCTTGCTAAACATCTTTTCTGCTCTGACAACATCGACATTTTCCTCCGCCTTGATGATGTCCACCAGAGTGGCCTTGACTCCTTTCGCGACGTTAGCAGACCCACAGGTTAAGAACTGCATCGAATTCCGTAAGTGACGAGAAGGTTGAATGAGCCGAACGCGTACCGCAGCACCCTTTCTGTACGCCTCGACAACATCTGCATTGTCTTTCCAGACACGGCTGCCCAACACTGTCAGTGCAAGAACAGCAACGAAATAAAGTAGAACTAACTGCTGCACATATTTGCACCCCTCGGAATCCGAGGACGAGCGCGAGAATGCCGGGCGGACATCGACGACACCCAGCTTGGTCCACTCGGCGAGGTCGCTGTCCGCGTAGAGGTAGTCCGTCTGGGGCGCGTGGCACCCAAAAAACAGCAGCATGGAGCCGACCTCACGCCCCGACGCCTTCTGTGCCGCCCGCTGCTGGATGAACCCACGCATGGGTGCCAGCCCCGACCCACTGCAGAACATCACCACCGGCGTCGTGGGATTCTCCGGCGGGTGGAATGCCGCTGCGGAGGGGCGCACGGCCATCTGTACGCGGGGGGAGCAGGCTCGCGAGGTAGTTCGAGCCCACGCCGAGGAACGGCTGCGCCGCCTTGCCAGTCAGGGACGGCGCGTCGAGGACGCTCACGGTCACGGTAATGTGGCTCGGGTTCCACAGCGGAGAGGACGAGATGGAGTACTGGCGCACACGCATGGAGGGCATCATCTGGACAAACGCGCCCCCAGACAGTGTGATGTCACCGTGGGTCTCCAAAATCTCGAACACGCTCAGTCTCTTCGCGAGAACCGTGTCACTGTAAGACGCCTTGAGTTCCTCTAGATAAGCGCGCGTGGCCTCTGTAGTTGCCGCCTCAGCCAGGACCCCGAGATCTTTGGTGGTCGCCAGTTGTGACAATTCAATGTACCCGCTCAGAATCTCCGCCAGTTTGACGGGTTTCCCGAGCGGAAGGGAAGTTGGACCGGCCGAAGAAAGAATGACCTATACATATCCACGGTGAGTTGCTGTGGAATGGACAGTCTCAAAACCTCTTTCACCTCTTCCTCGTTTGATAAGCCAAAGCGCGCCAGGACCCTGCGGACGTCCCGGATCGGATTTTGGGGCAAACTGTGAGATAACACCATGTCAGAAAAATCCAACGGGATCGCGCCCTATGTACGCACATCGCGACATAATCGCCGGCTAGGTTTCAATCAGCCACATTCACCTCAAAGCTGCAAAATCGATCCCACCTCGAGCAGTGGTCCCCTCCGGAAGCTCAAATTCTGGAGCACATTCAATGAGGAGAACGTTAGAATTAAGCGCATAAAATCAACCCACCAATGTGCCTTTTCACTGGCCCATCCTTCGTCAAGACAAGGTTCTCCACGACCCGGCCGAGGAGGGTGTCCGCCTGGCGGAGGGCCGCGGAGCGCTCCTTGCCCGCATCCACCGTCGTGATCTCCAACGTGGGCGCCAGGCCCTCCGCCCGCGAGGTCACATACTCCTGCACCCTAATGAGCGGAATTTCGCAAAGCAGCGCCCACAATGCACCTTCAACGGCGTGACCCACAGCCCGGCCTCCCAGTCGTCGAACGTCTGGAAAAAGTCGCCCTTGCCCGCATCGCCCGACCCGCGCGCCACGAGCCGGTGCCCCCCGTGCCGCTCGAACAGCTCGTCGCACACGATCGGGATCTTCTGGAACGTCGCCGTCCAGTCCGAGCTCCCGCACCCGAACACGGCGAAGCGGACGTTTTCCAACTCATTGCCCTCGATGTGGCGCAGGTAGTCGATGAAGCGCGCCGCATTGTCCGCGGGCTCTCCTGTGTTTATAAATCTGATATTAGCGTGTGCAGGCTATGTGTGCTATCTGGAAGGCGCACCCTCGAAGGACGCGGTGACGATAACCACGGGCCCATCCTTGGGCACCTTCCCCACCGCTGAATCCAGGGTGCCGATCGATGGGCGGAAGCCTATAGTACGTATGCGCCGATGAGGCGGAGATAAATCAACGGTGCAGAGCGAGAATATAGGACACACCGTATGATGGGGCCTCGTTCGCGATCCGCTGCGCGAACGCCTCGGACGTCCCCGTGTTGGATCCATACAGGACATAGAACGGCACCCCTGCCCCTGCGGCGGGCGCATCTACCTTCGGGCCCGGGGCGGCGTCGCGATTTGTCAACAGCGTCGACGAAGGCGTGGCATACAGGTGCACCCCGCCCGCGCGCGGCGTCGCGTGGATGCGCAGCCCCTTCGGCTTGACGGTGAGCGTCTGCTTGATTTGGAGCGTGTACAACGGATAGTCGAGGGCGAGATCGAATTTTTGGATTATGGAGGCCATCACAAGGCTGTTTGTTGTGTGCAAGGAAGGGGCAAATCGGTGAGTGAGGAGAGGGGTAGCCCAACGCAATGCAACACACCAAACTTCTTGCCACGCAAATGCGCGTCCGGTGCACCCTCATGCGCCGAATCCGAACTGAGTGCAGATGATTGAGGAAAGGATTCAGGAAAGAAGAATATCGACACATACAGGCTGCCATGCGTTGGGCTTCAGACAACGACATCAGGTCATGTTGCATCGAAATAAGATGAGACAGCTCACCGGAAGCGCTTCGAACTTCCCATCGAGCATGCGCTCGGGGCGGAACTCCTCGGCCTTTCAAAAAAACGGGTTTAGAATGCGGTAGAGGAGGAGGAGGAATCGAGGGCACTTACATCTTCGCCCCACACCGCCGGATCCCTATGCATCGACCACACCGAAATCGCAATCCCCGCGCCCTTCTTGATGGCGTACTTGCCGCCACCGATCGTCGTATCCTCCAGGGACATCGTGCTGCGCATCGGTGCGGTGGGCGCCAGCCGAAGCGCCTCGTGCATCACCGCTGAATCCACACATTTATTCGTCACCGTGATTTTTTACAAAGGAGGAGGAAATGGACGCACCGATCAAATATGGCAGCTTGTCAAAGTCCTCGTACTGGATCGGGCGCTCGCCGAGCACTGTGTCGACTTGGGCACGCAGCGTGCGCATCGTCTCGGGGTTCTTGAGGAGGTAATACACCATGAACGTCATCATTCCCGAGGACGTCTCGTGGCCTGACCAGGGCCTCAATTAATGAAACAGCGCCAGAGAATTGCAGGCCCACCCGGGTTGAGGAACGTGAGGAGCTGCACGTGAGACCAGATATTGGATGTAGAATTTACATCAAGTCCACGTACATTCTGTGAGATGGACTCCTCCGACATCGCCTGCCCCGTCTTCGGATCGCGCGAGTTCAACATCGTGTCGAGCAGATCATGCTTCGGAATCGGGTGTGCCTTGCGCGTCGAAACGACTACATATGCGCCTCTCGTTCATCCCGCACTTGAGTAACAATAAAGCAAAGCAATACGCACTCTGCTCCGCGAGATCACGCATCGTCTTTATATCTGAATTAATTACGGTGAGTGTAAGCGCATACATAGCGCCCGCGAAGCTGACTGACCTGCTTCATACTTGGCACTGGTACCGAGCATCACGGCCTGCAGGACGCAGGGGCGCCTCGCGCGGGCCCCGCTCTCTGCAAGGAAGTCCCCCATGGCGATGGTGAACTCGGGCTGTTGCTCCGTATAAAAGGAGTTCAATCTATATGACATGGAACAGTACGCGATCGCATCGAGCGCGACGCGCGTAAAGTCCTCGGAGGGGTCGATCACTCTCTCGGGACCAAACCTAGTCGACATAAGCGGCGCAGGAAGGGCGACAACGGCTTATTGCTAACCTTTCCCACTACGGAGAGAGATTAATATTTAGACGACGCCAGTGGAATAAGACGGACCTTGAGAAGCAGCTGGTTCGATATGTCCCTCATTTCCTCCATCATACCCTGTTCAATTTATTTTAATTGGAATCGCAAGGATATGGCATTGCCGGTCACCTTAACGGCGATTGTCCCGAAGGCAGGCATAAGTAGGCGGTCTGTGCGTTGTCAGTGATTCCCTGGATCCACTGTGCCAAGTACCTACGCGCCATTCCCTAGTTGGGCTCTTCGGGTTGTGCCTTGGTGGATGAGTCAGACAAGGATATATCCAATAACAGGGATGAACTCACGGTGAATAATCCATCACCGACGAGATTCCTGACCTGCGCGAGTCCGCCGGTGACGCGTTTCTGGAAACGAGCCTCGTCGGAAACCTCGTTGGTGAGCGCGTGGCTCGAGGCAACGATCAAGTTGTTGCCTGGTACACTCAGTCAGTATCTCCTGAAGGAGTGTAATGAAAGATAAACCGAGCATATTGAGCTGGTAAATTTCGCCATATTTTTTTGCAAGGAGGTCGAACGAACGTAGTGGAACCTCCCTGTCGAGAGAGGCGACGTTTCCGAGGAAGGGGATTGTCGGGGGTTGGGGGATGGGAACGCTCATGGTGGGTATGAAGAAAGGGCAAGCTCGATGCTCATTTAAGTGCATGCCAATTGATATCGGATCTCCCCGAGATATCCGAAGCAGTCATCCGCGCTTACGTGGGCGATGGCCAACACCGGGCTACAGCTGTCAGTCTTTTTTTACTTGGACTCGGTACGCGCCCGTTCTTGCCACGGTTGTGCATCGGTTATTGGCACCGGTGGTACCAATTCCGCCGCGGTTTTGTTTTACGTCCGACCCAGATCTTGATTGAAGCTGTTGACAGGCAACGGTCGATTCTCTCGAATTTTACATATGCGGAGGGTGGTCAAAGGACCAAGCCCGCAATACAGTTGAATGAGAATTAGACGTACCACATAAAATTCCACCACACTCGGTGGACCAGCAGCACGTCTCCACCGGTGATTTCTCCCCCGGACTCGACGAGGATCAAGGCAGTTATGGGAAATGTTACAGGCCTACCCACATTCGGGTTGTCAATGTATTCCTGCATCGCATTCCCTCTCGAACACTGACAATAGCTAACGCAATCCGAGGACCAGAATCTTAGGTGGTACAAAATACCAGCCTGAAATTGAACCTCTTTCTAGTAGTTTCAGTCTTCAATTCCGCTGAAATTCGGATCCCCTACCAACAAACAGATTTCGGTGGGATTAAAATCAATTCTTTCGGTTTGCACTCCTTCTGGGCTGAGATTCAGGCCCAACTTGAGGTTTGGTGAGCACCGAGATGAATCACCAGTCCACTTTAGGTTATTGGTTTGAGCTGGTCCGTTTTGACAGGATTTCAACCTCATTTCGGCACCACAGAGTCACAGACTGGGGCTCAATTATAAAAGAGCCTCTCATTAGGTCCGGACATTTTTATATATAAGATTCTAAACTAGAGGCGGGTCATTTATAAATCATTGGAGGTTCTCTCCCTGCTTCTGGTACGATGTGATCGCTGTGCTCACAGCGATCAAACATCGTCGACGTTGCAAACAGCGATCAGAGGTATTGTGATGTTTGGCACCACCTTCACGCTATTGACACAAATTTGGCAGGAATCTTCCGCAGTGTCCCAATCGGGTAGGCGGCAGGTACAACGCGATTTTGCCGCGGCGGGAGCATCCAAGCATTGTTCTGCACCTGGGTAATTGTAGGGAAGCCCTCTACACTGAATTTGGCTCAGAATAGACAACATATCATCATAATAGGGTGAATATAAACAGGTTCTTTATTCGTTGAATTATACGCCCGCTTGCGTTCACACACCAAGCACACAAGAACATAAGTAGCTACAAAGATCATCACAATTCACAGGAGGGTACAAGCCCTGCAGGGTACGTGCAGGCCGGGGGTGAGGGGGGGAATGAGGTGAAGCAGCGGAGACTGCTTGGCACCTCGAAGCATCGCCGTCCCGCTTAAGCTGCGGTTCTGCCCCGCCTCAGGCCCGCCCTCGCGCCACACAACAGGTGGCGTGCCCTGCGACCTCCGTGTGGTGCCATCGCTGGTACCCTCCGGCGACAGCAGCAGCTCCTCGCACTCGCACTCCCGCTTCGCCTGGCCTTCCTTGCTCCAGCCCCTGCCCCCCAGTGGGAGCCAAATCCCAAGCTCGAATCCCAGCATCGGCACGGGCGCGCCAACGGGGGTCAGAAGCCGAAGCTGAGGCGCCCTACGGCAGCTGTGCGAGTGCAAATCATCTGCCCTTGCAGACCTTGAACCCGTGCGAGCGCGAGCCCAATTGCGACCACAACGCAGTGTACGGTGGGCCTGAGGACGAGCCCTCCACCCGGTCGGAGGTGCAGCACGTGCCCAGGGTCGAGCGGGAGCGGTGTGGGGCCGTGCTTGTGCGTGTGGGCATCGAGCGCATCAATGAGGCCGTGTGGGGCGTTGGCGGCGAGGACCGGAGGAAAGGGATTGACCATATAAGCAACGTCATCAGGTAAAACAGCCAAAGAAAAAAGTGTAGTACACGCACCTGTAGAAACCCTGCTGGCTACAAAAAGAGCACAGGATTGAATCAGAACATCCTTCTATTGATCCTCTTCTCTGGCATTACTCCGCCTGCCACCAATACATACATCATTTTGGACGACCCGGCATTTGCAAGAATTACTTTGCTCGAAAAGGCTCAGGGCCTCGGTCATAGCGCCCGTGATGAGACACATCGAACGAGGGTTGGCTATGGACGATCCCGGGAGGAGTTTGACACCCATTGAAGCTTTGTCTGGCCGACGGTGCGAGGATGTACCTTGGACCCGCTAGAATTTACACAGCAATTTAAGCAGTTCCTTCAGAGAGATGGAGCCAGAGACCCAGAGTTTAAGACCATGTGAGTCCACTAGCTGTTGTTTACGGTGTCAGCGGCAGCCGAATGACGAGAAAACCCGGGCTCGACGATGGATGCGGTGTGGGAGAAGCAGCCTGTCACGGGAGTAACGCCGTGATGATCCAATGATTTGGAGTCTCGGGCTTCTCGGAGAGGCAAAAACCTGCTTTGTTTGAGCCACGAACGAAGTCCCTGCAAATTCTGAAGACACAGAAATCCTTGTGTTCAACCTAGAAACCCTCAGAGCCAAAGAAACAGCAAATTTGGTCGGAATATACATATTGGGAACACAGTATTCCGGGCGGCAAATGGGCACGCAGGGCCCGTTCGTGGGTCGGACACCAAAATACACATCTCTGGAATCATGGAATCATTGGATCGTTATTTACATCACGAAAACACGAACGAACCTTTTCAACACCACCATTTCTTCATTAGGAATACCAAAAACTGGTTCGCTCGAGCGGATATGGGATTCGGTGCAAAGTCTGAATACACAGAAACTCTTGTATTTCTCTCCAGAATGCTGCGGAACAAAAAAAATAGCAATTTGGAGGTAATTTGTGTATTGGGAACGCAGCATTTCGGACGGCAAATGCGCGCAGAGGGCCCTATCACAGATCTAACACCACAGATCATGTCTATGGATCCATACATTCATGGAATAGTCAGTTACCCCAGGAAATATAGGTGATTTCTTCAGCTTCACGATTCTTGATAGCTCACAATGTCTAAAGTAACCGTTCTGGCACATATAAATCTTGAACAATCCTTCCAACTACAAAATTTTCCAGGTTGAAAAAACAGTTCAGGACATTGTATTTACCTCTGATGAACATGTTTGACAGCATCCCGGAAATATATACCTTCCAGGAACATTCAAAATGTCCCATTTATTGTGTGAGACCGGGATACAGGTTCTCTGATCTTGTCCGATTGGGCAGCTTTTTTGGCTGGATAATTTGGTCAAAGACCATGAATGTCTGGGGCTTACTTATCCGGCCTCTCACATGACTTTCTCTGGGCATTTATTGTAAATGCAGGACTACCATTGGGAAGACATTGACGTAGATCCTGTAATACTTGAATTTTGATTGTGTGCTTGTGAATTGTAGTACATTGATAATCCTATTGGAAATTTCACCCAGGGAACCACCACAGAAATCCCATAGACTGACTGAGATACCCCCAAAAAATTGAAAGATGGTATTGCGAGCATGAATATGTTTAGGCACCCTGAGCGCTTAATTGAAGTTTGCCCACATTACACAATCAATTCGAACACCAATCAATTGATATCCGGAGAGGTATTGGATCGATGCAGAATACTCACAAACACATGGATGAACCAACGACATTATTATATTTAGGTCGAAGTGAGCAAATGCACTATTAAGTTTTACCCCGCGGCCTCCCTTAAATGGGCGGAGGCTTATTGTACTACCCCAGTAGTCATACGTAGCGTAGATAAGTAGCAATCTAGTTACATAGGCCGTAAATGGCCTGTACAGCTAGCATAAATATATTGATTTCATCATCAGCACTATTAAGCCGATAATTTTCGACTTATTTGGCCATAATAACGATATTTTGTGGACACCACGCACATATGAGCCGGGGCCGTGGTCTTAGCACGTCGATTCGATCCCAAATTGGCAGAATTCTGTTCATCTACGGCGCCTACTTCCGGAGGTACCACCACGAAGGAGATCGCTCCGATTGAAGGAGATGCTACGCCTCTTCCCCCTCCCACCTCATCGCGTCCGTTGACCAATCAATCGATGCATTCCTTTGAGGCTCGTGTCGCCGCGACGAATGCTAACAACGCCGCCGAGGGCAACCCTACGTCCACCGCCAAGAAACCTAGGGCGGCTGCAAAGGGAAGCAAGTCCTCGCTGGCCACCACTGGCTCGCTTTCAACGCTCTCCGAATCCGGGCCGCCTCCCAGCGACGAGGAGATCTACAAGTTAGGCAACCAACTCCCTCCGACCTCGAAGGAGCTGGCGGGAGATCAGCGGCGTCGCCTCGACGAGAACGCACGTCGTTCTATCCTATCGATGCTTACGCTCCAGAAGGTCATTGAGGACAACAAGAAGAAACAGGACACTCAGAGTCAGGAGATCCTCCGCAGGCTGAAAGACCTCCAGCTCTCCTCCTCTGGCTCATCCGACTCACTCAACATAAATACCACCTCCGATATCGCTCGCCTCAAACAACTCGTTGCCGAGGGCCGTGAATCCACCTCGAGACTAACGGAATGTGTGAACAGTCTCATTGATATTCCCACCGAGCTTGCCGAAATCCGTCGGGCTTTGCGCGAAATAAATTCTCGTGCCCCGTCTGCCCCCGACCATAGCTCCAATGTCTCGCATAGCCTGGCCTCGGCGCCGTCCCGCGGACCTGGCCCCAACGCTACCTCGGGCTCTCAGAAATCTGGCCACAATATGCAGCCATCGCACACCCCATCCCGTAACGCCCGCGGCAGCACCACTGCTGCAAGCAAGCGTCCGCGTGCGTTCTCGCCGGTGGACGAGGCTCCTTCAAAGCATCAGAGGCTTGATGACGACCCGCAGATCGAGTTTGTCTTCGACGTGTTCCTCTGGGACGTCAAGCTGCAGTTCGGATCGCCTATCCAGATCGGCCGGGCTGCCATGGAGGCTCTTCAGATGTCGAACACCAGCGCGCTGCGCAGCGCACTCCATCCCAACGGGATGCCCAAGACACTCATCAGTCTACGCTTCACCGATGCGCAGGTAGCCCAGACCTTCATGGACCGCATCTGCACTAACCCGCCTGCGGGTATGGAGCACCTCAACGTTGCGACGCCCCTCTCGTACGGCAAACGCAAGGAGGGTGGGAGCGGCAGTGGGAATAGATCTCGGAAGACTGGTGTTGATAAACCCTGGTAGATACTACCTTAACACGCCCCAAATACAGCGGTGCTAATAGTACTTCTGTCTACTCAAGTCTTAACATTGTCGCTTGGAACATAAACGGACGACTGGCTGTCAAAATAACCGACCCCGAGATCATCGAGCTCATTGAGATGCACGACATTGTCATCTTCCAAGAAACGTTTCTCCGACCGGGAGAAGAGCAGACTCTCTTGCTCCCTCGGAACTACATCGTGATCGCTCGTTCGCGTCCCGACCGCCCGGGACTTCGTCAAGCTTGGGGAGGCGTTGCTATTGTCATGAAAAATGACATAAGATACAGTATTCGCGACGACTTATCGGGACCCGACCTCATCGCGCTCGACCTCATCCACATGTTCCTCATTGGCGCTTACCTCCTGCCCATCACTTCGCCCTGGAGGGAATTCACTGACGTGGATCCTGCCGTTCGCTTCAGTGAGGCGGTGACCGCGTGCTCCCTCTGCCCAGATAAACCGCTCATTGCCGCGGCGGATATGAATGCTCGCATCGTGAACAAAATTCCTCAAGGCATGAACTTTCCTCGGTCATCTCGGGACAATGTTCTCAATACCCGAGGGCGTTGGTTGCTTCCTCTCTGCTCCGACACATCAATGTCCATTCTGAACGGCACGTCAAAAGAAGTGACTTCGCCCAGAGCATTCACCTCGTTTCAACCCCTTGGCTCAACCGTCATTGACTTTGTCATGGTTTCCTCGGGGCTGCTCCCACGCATCGAAGACGGTTCAATACGTATCACCCAGGTACTGGACTGGTCAGACCACGCGCAGGTAGAGGTGGCCGTTACAGGAGTCGGAGAGAGATCATCCCGAATCAATCGAGCTAAGAAAGCCACGGTCATTGAGTTCGGTCCTCCCACAGAACTGGATATCATGGCTAGGGATGCCTTAACAGCCTCTCTATCTACGGCGGACGCCTCGCGACTACTCTATGGCCGTGTAACCAAATCGGGAAGACCGACAACGGTGTACTTGGCAAGCTCGGCTAAGAGGAAAAGCAGTTCGGCTGGATCCGCGATCTTTGCAATATACTGGGGTGCAAACAGTCCTCGGAATACTGCATACACATTCGACGGGGCCCAGACTGAGGCCAGAGCCTCTCTCTTCGCTATTCTAATGGCAGTAATCGACAGCCGACAAGATCAGACACTCATTATCTATACGTCTTCCCAATACGCCATTCGATGTTTCTGCTATTGGGCAGGCGAGAACGCGATGCTCGGATGGCCCTGTACACACGCAGATGTTCTTCAAGAAGCAACATCGCGAATATCACTCCGTTCCGCACCTGTCGAGTTCAGATGGCTCGCGCCGGGCTCTGTGAACACTGCGCTCCAGGGAGTGCAACATATGGCTAAGGAGGCACACAAAATGGGGTCAGCTATCCTGGGCGTGTGCCTCAACGACCTACCAATCCCATCTGAGTATATAGCCTCTACTCCAGGGGATACTTTGGATACACCAAAGGTCTTCACGGCACTCCTAGAAATGCCTGCCCCCAAACAAAGGGATATCCCGAACCTATCGCTGGACGACATTGTCGATCCTGATGATAGTCATCGGGGCCGGCTGAGGTATGACCAAATGCCGTATCGTGTCCTACGGGAGCTGATATTATTTACTCAGGGAACGAGTCATTCTGCACAAAAACAGGATGAGACTCCTCGCATGCCAGACCAACAAGGAGTATTGGGATCTCATGCGTGAATGGTCGGATAATCGGCCTGTTGAGCCCACTGTCCCTCCGAGTGCTCTCAACGAATCGTTCAAAACACGCCTCAACCCGCCGAAAGACGTGCCGGATGATTTCGACACCAAATTGCACGACATCATAAACGGCCTCGCTGATACCATCCCACGCCGTACGAAGGATCATACTCCGCAGGGGACTTTCACTCGTCGCATCAATGTCGAGGACATCAAAAGAATGAAAGTCAAACTTCGGAAGAAGTCATTCCGGAGCGCCAATGGCATCGACGCAGTCTCCTACTCCAAGATCAGCTCCATCCCGAACGAAGCCCTTGTTGAGTTGTTCAATACCTGTCTCGACAAATGTGACGCCCCGCAGAAGTGGCTGGTTACCCTTCTGGTCGGAATCCTGAAACAAGGCCGTGATAGCAACGACCCGGAGAGTTACCGGCTTGTCGGACTGGAGTGCTGTTTGCTGAAAATTCTCACCTTGCTGTTCGATGAACGGCTTCGTGAATGGGCTGAAGCAAATAGTGTCATCCCAGACTCGCAGAACGGCTTCCGATCCGGCCACCGCACTGATGACAACTGCTTCATCTTGACCTGCGCTATTGCCCGCGCCTGCGCCGAGGGGAAGACCCTCTTCGTCTTCTTCGGGGACATGACCAACACCTTCCCATATACCGATATGTCCCGGCTGTGGGTCGACATGTACGCCGCTGGTGTGTCTGGTCCGTTCTTTGACTGGATGCGTATGGTCTACGCACGCATGATCTACGCCGTGAAATACGGAGATGAACACTGCCTGCCGTTCAGATCCCTCATCGGATTGCTCACGGGCGACTCGGCCTCCCCCTGCCTTTGGAACATCTTCTTTGCCGACTTCCAACTCCGCGAACACCCAGATGATATCCGTCTTAACGGACGTGCAGTATCACAGGCCGAGCAAGCCGACGATAACATCGTTATGTCTACCACTTTCCCTGCATTCCAGGCAAAGGTCACAGTCTTCTACAAGTGGTGCAAGAACAAACGTGTTTTCATCAGCATGCCAAAGTCCAAGTGGATGATATTCGGGCCGCTCCCCCGTGTCCTCCCTGTACTGCGTCTCGGTGACCGCATCGTTGAATTGGTGCCAGAAGTCAAGTATGTGGGCATTTGGCTCACCTCCACCACACACAACATATTTTCGAAGAACTATTCGATTAAGGCCTCGAAGGCGCGGAACGCTAGCAACGCCGCATTTGCCATGAAGCACAGGATTGGCTCACTTCCTGTCAAGGAAGGGTTAATGCTTTACATGGCCCGTGTTGACTGCTACCTTATCTCGGGAGCTGAAATCTCGCTCGACGTCGACAATTCTCTGATCAAGGAACATCTTGATGCTCAGCATCTCTTCCTTCGTCGTCTGCTAGGAATCAACTCGCGTTCCATGCTCGCTGTTTTATTCACCGAAACTGGTTTGATGCCTATTCGTATCCGGCGACTTCTGCTTGCCCTCGCACGCCTTCAGTACATGATCAGACTCGGGGATGAAAGAATCGTGCGCGCTGCCATGCTCGACTCTGTTGACCTGTTTGCAAACGGGCACTCCGGGTGGGCAGGTGACCTGGCAATCATGCTTCGGACTATGCCGACTCCCATCCGCATCAGCGCTGCCGACTTTCTCTCCCCACTGACTGTGGACACTATCATCAAGAAGGTTGTCGAGGTTGTTGACGCTGACTTACAATTTGACGTCGACTTCTTACAGAAGACTCACCTGCTCCGTAATCGCTTGGAAACTGTTGAGGAAAAACGCATCCTCGTGACTCGCAGACGTCGTCACTACCTGACGATGGTTCACGTCCCGGCACACCGCAAGGCGCTCACACGCCTTCTTCTCAGCGATCATAACCTCAGTGTTGAACGCCTCCGCTACCCAGTCAGATACAGGCGCGCCATCCCTCGAGAGGAGCGGCTCTGTCGGTTCTGCCAAGTTGGTGTGGAGGATGAAGTTCATGCCCTGTTGGACTGTATTGCACACCCCCCACTCTCAGATCTGAGAGAGGACTTCCTCGCTGATGCGTTCGCTTGCGATTCAGCATTGGAGGCTGCCTACAATATTTCCTCTCACTATGAGTTCTTGCGTAGGCTGATATCGTCCAGGGGTGCGGTTACCCGGTTCGCAAAGTACGTTTGCGAGGTTCTGGCTTTGTTTGACAGTATTCCACGTTACATTCGGGCCGGATATGAGATCCATTGACATCATCCCTTTTCACTTTTCCCGTTTACTACCGAGTTTCGTGAGAAGATTTCTTTGTATTTCTGTCGAACCGATACAAGGGGTAAAATGACTGTAACATACATTTGGAGGCCTTGTGTATGTAGGTACAGTACCCGTATGTTCCTCAGTGGGACCACCGCGGTAATACATCCTCCTCCTCCTCCTCCCCTAGTCGCAGCAAGTGAAGTTTTTCAACCGGGGACAGGTAGGGTAACCAGGGCCTGTTTTGGATAGTTCGATTGTCTGTTGCTGCAAATACTGAGTTGGAAGAACTGCGGCGTCCCCAACCAACCAACCCAATTCGAAGTATTGGATGAACCGTGAGAATTTGGTGCATTAATCCGTATCTGGCTGATCGGAAAGGCTAGAGGGAACCTTCTCAAAGATCAAACCCCTCGCATCATCCAGCCCCACCATCAGGTTTCTGAGGGCGGAAACCCACGCGCAAGGAGCGGAGGCGGGGGTGGGGCTGGGGTGGAGCGGGCAGGTGGCCCGTGGCCCGTGAGAGTGGCAGTGGAGCGGCAGCCGAAAGCGGAAGGGGAGGGGGAGGGGGGCTGGAGAGAGGGATCAAGACCATTCAGACAGTGTGTGTATGCCATCCATGAGAGCGGAGGATAGGCCAATATAAGTGAATTATATAGTAACCCCTAATTAGACGAAGGCAAAAGCATCGGATAATAACATGACTCAACACCGGAAGTGATCCGATTCAGCCTAAGCACATCAATCTATCAAATGTGCCCGCCCACCCAAAACGACGTGCGCGCCCCCGTTCCCTGCATGTCGCGAGGATGCTTTTATGCCATGACATGGTACATTTAGAGTCTAGTGTATTATATCTCATGGTTGATCCATAGACCCCGACGGAGCAACAGGGATGCGGGTGCGAGGGAAGGCAAATTTTTGGTAATTTTGGGTGGCGGAAGGGAGGCGCGACTGCACCGCCACCCGCCTGATGTGTTCCCGACGAATGCGCCCACGACACCGCCGCATCGAGGGCTGCCAGATTAGGAAAGGGCCAGCATTGCAAAGGTACCTCTGACAATTTATAAATGAAGAGTCTCTAATCTAGAGGCCCATATATAAATTTCCCGGGTCTCAACGAGAGTCCTCAATTATAATAAATCCCCACTATGGCCTGATTTCGGTGTACCCATATCACCATCTCATTCAACTAGTTTATAGAATGATATGGGTCGTACTGAATCTACGAAAAAGGGCTTCAATTTCAGCCCCCATGTTCGGTAATTTGATACTTAGGGCATCGGATTGAACATCAGTTGTGCCTAAATTTGCCAATCTCCGGTGTGTCGGCGGTTAAGGTACGCGGAATCAAACTGAGGCTTCAACGTTGGAACCAACTGGTGTAGATATTGCCGAAGGAAGTATATGCACGCCCGCTCGTCAGAGGGGCAAAATGACTGCGAAAAAATGCCGGTGGGGCCGTATGTACCTGCCTTGGAAAAAAAAAAATGAGCATGCGTGCCCGAAAACCAAAGAGAAAGGGCAAAGAAAATAACAAGGACACCTCTCTCACGATACAGTCAAGAACGTGCGGAAAGAGCCAGAGGAAAAAAACGCGTTGAGCATGAGCATGCCTGGGCGCCAATACCCGCATTCTTTTCCTCGAAAGACATGTCCGAAGAGGATGGGAATTGAACTTTCGGCAACATCCAGTGCGATGGACGGGATAAGGACGCAAAAAAGACGTGTGCGTCAGGATAGACAGTCGAAAGACACGTGGTGTGGATAAGAGGATGGAGAAAACTTTCGGGGGCTTGTCAGGGGTGAGCTGCGTCGTGTTGACAAGCATCTGCTTCCAATGAAAGTCTTGGGAGGGTCGCCCGAAGCAGCACAGCTATGTGTCAACCAGGCTGACCGGAGTTCCCACACTTCCGGATGCTTCCCATTGGCCACACTACCCTTCAAGCCCCCCAGAACTTCCCAGATTCGTCCGGATTTGGTCAGAGCTATTACATTTTTGTTTCCCTTGTCCGAGCCAAATCATTAGGCTCGTTGCATCCGGATGCTGGTGAAGTCCTCACCCAAGTCCCACGTATTCCAGTTTGCGTCGAATTTATTCTTTGCCTCATCCAAGCTTGAATAGACCAGATACAGACTCGGTAGTGGACTGTTCCTCAAAGGTATGAGAGCAGGTTTCTCCGCATGGACCGGAATATCTTTCTTTCGACCAGCTGCTGAAGCTGGCAAGGGTAAACTTTCTTCTCCTCGGGGAATGGTTCACAACTTCCCATCTAATTTATTCAGGTGGCTTACAGTGTAACTGGGATCACGACGTAGCCCGTGATGTTGTGTTTGAAATTACCGCGGGAGTCTCCTGCATTGTTTACGTCGGTAAATCGATCTCCACATCTCGGTTACAACTTGTACGCGGCCGGGCTGACCTATTCAGGGTCGATCTGCATGCTCAGACTAAGTACCTCGGCTATGTTGCTGGTTACTTTAACTTTCCGCATAGCCCAGGATGATTCACTTTCACTCGGTGGGGCTTCATTCCGAAGAAAGACCCCCCAGCAGGCGCTGCGCAGATGCTCGTCCAACCGACAGGAAATGTTGAACTGTTGCTGCCCACGTCGACCAACCCAGCTCTATTTAGGCCCGGGGCTTCTCATTCTTCTACGGCCTGTCCAGGGTTCTGAGGCTCATTGATTTCAATCTAAACACGGATAAACATTCAAGGTTGCACTTGTTCAACGTATCACTAGGGTAGACTACTAGTCAATTATTGTGCGGAATATGAGGGACAGACATCAGAATTCAAAAAGCGAGGCGACAGTCCAAGACCAAGATCCTTGAAAATATACAGTTCGAGCACGCTTCCACTTTACATCGCGCAATTAGTTTGGGGCCGGATGGAAAGGCTGAACGCAACAAAGACACACCGAAGGAGTAGCAGAGTAGCAGTTCCATATGTATCACATACCGTGCAACTCGTCATCCATGATATGCTCGCCATGTCGGTCGGTGAAAAGGGCAAGTACTTGAAAAAGATGTCGTTGGCTGGGGACATGGAATGATTTCGCGACCAAGGAGCATGTATTCAGATTCTCGCGCGGGACCTTACCAACGATGGCATCGATGAGCTCTTGCGCGAGCGAGGAGGACGACATGAATGTAGGTGGGAGTTCAGTGGCAGAAAAGAAAAGGCTGTCACCGATGCCACCCGAAGGTGATCCGAGCTGACCCGATGCCGTACTTGGACCTCTGTCCGCACTTCTTCTCGCTCTGTGTCGAGGATTCAGATATCTCTACGACCCTGGTGTAGAAACGCGCGAAGGCGAGGAATTATCTGACAGGTGCTCCGTGCAAATTGCAATCGCCAGTTGGCCCGATCAGAATTCCAACCAATCTCTCATGTTAAACCGTAGACGCTTCAACAGTGCACGAGACTGTGGATAAAATTTTGGTCTTGGCCAGCCCTTAATTTTCCGACCTCGATATTCTGACAACATGCCGGCCCTCCATCGACCAAGAGATGCCGAGTGCCTTTTATACCCACTTCCGTGCTATTTCTGACCGTTTCCCCGGGCATGGAACGGCGGTAAGATGTCTTGCCGTTGTCTAGCCGCCCTGTTACGTGATCCCTTGCTGCTTGCGCTCCTATCACCAAATCCCGGCCAGCTGTACTACCCACTACACCCTACGTCCGGGATCGATCCGCAAGTTGGCAACTATTGTGCTCGGACGGAACGGAGGCAAGATGATCGACAAGGAGTATTGCGCCAGCGAAGAAGGAGATCCGAGACCTGCGTAATTTGAAGACGAAAAAAAAAACCAAAAAGGCCGCCCGCCGATAATAAGTACCGGAGGGTAGTCTCCACACCAGGTCAGTAAAGGGATTTCCCAGTAATTGATTTGTACTGAAGTTTCGCGCTTAGAATCGTGGTCAAAACGATGTTAAACGAACAAAGAAACAAACCAGATGGGTCAATGGGGCAATGTGCCGCGTTCTGGGCTGTGCGCGCGTCGGAAAGTCGTGGTTTGAACCCAGATCAGGTTTGTTTCCTTGATACTTTTTGGGGAGTTTACACTCGTTTATGAGGTAGATATTTGTCTAGAGGTTTGATTATATATTTGTTCAGGCTTATTGCACTCCAGAGTACTAGTCAAGCGACCGAGAACAATGGCCTCGATAATCAATGCGCGCTTTGACTGACTTCTTTTGATTTGTCGCTTTAGGCAATCGTGGTCAAAGCGCATGACACCTGCCTTTGTGTAAAATGAGCCACCATTCCTACCGCTACCCAGACCCTTATCGACCGCATTTACTGTGCCACTCGCTTCATTCCACTTCCACTCAATCATAATGACCACCATCCGCCAACGCAAGAAGCAAGCTCAGCCTGCGCCTAGGAAGGCAAACGTCTTCCGGGCGCCATCCCCTTCTCCCACTCCATCGCCCTCGCCCAGCATCAGAAAATCGAAAAAGGCCGCAAAGGAGCCCGTGCCAGCACCCAAACCGGCGGCCAAGGGCAAGGGCAAGGGCCTGAAGAAACACCCCAGCCTGGTTGACGTCGCCACCGCCGCCCAGAAAAAGAAGATGGCGCAGGGGCGTGCAAATCTGCTCAAAGGCCGCTTCCCCATGGGTCCGTTGGTCCACATCGGTAATGTGCGTTCGATCTGTATCCGCCCTCTGAATGCCGTTGATTTTGTGTGTCCTCCAGCTCGATCCCGAGGTCACAGAACAGGAACTCCGGGACCACTTCGCCGACGCGGGCGTGGCGCGGTCTGTCACCATCCGGTACAGCCCCGGCATGGCACCTCAGACGGGGTACACCTACGCGATCATTGTCTTCGAAAATCGCCAGGACGCGGGTGCAGCGCTTGCGTTGGACGGCTCGCAGGTTATGGGCTCGGACTACTGCATGGCCGTGCGTATACATCACGGACTTTCCGCATCACTCGCGATCATTGACCCTTGGTGAGCAGGTCGAACCAGAGCTCCATGAGCTTCCCGAGGTGCGCAGACTCCGCCGGCCCAAGAAATCTATGAAGGGAAAATCCAAGCTTTTCCCGCATGCGGTTCAAACCGCTTCCGGTGTAACGCGGTATGTTTTTGAGCTATTACTCTGGAGCATGGAATCCTGGACTTATTTTAATTTTGCAGGCCGACGGCCCTCGAGAAGACGGAGATATGGTCTGCCCAACCGGAGGTCGTGCGTAGTGTGCGGAGATCGACGGGGAAGCGCCACATCGTGGAAAGTACTTCGTTCACGTTGACCCTGTCTTAAGAGTGCTGTATACATTTATGCTGGTATGGGTAAAATGATTTATGATTATGCCAATTATGTGCCGCCCTGGCTCCTCAATAATTTCTAAGTGCAATATAAATTCAAATGCAAAAACAATGAAGTAATTGCTAAATTGTCCGTTCCGTGGAAAACAGTGTCCCTTACACCTTCACACTCGACGCGCAGGGACACGGAGTGTGGACAACGAGGCGTCCTTGGGCGCACCTCGTGGGGAAGAGGGCTTCAGAACATATTATGATGTGAACCGTGCCCGTTGATTGATTAGGATCGCTCTTGAACCGGATTACGCCAAAGAGCTGGCGGAGCTACCTGGGAGTTGCTTCATAAGCATGCCCTCCCGGTCGCCCTTTGGCGAGCCAAGGAAGATCCCGGGATGGCAGAAGTTCATGGTGAATATGGCGAGCGTAATCATCCCACCGTCCAGCACGTCTGCGAATAGCCATCAGCACCGAACGTACAGGGACGGATCCGATGAACGCACTGAAGTAAACCTCGGTGGTGATGACCTTCCCGTGCCACCCGTCCGCAAGCTCCACGATGCGGTACACCGAGCGGATGAGGAGCACGAGCGTCGAGAAGCCCAGGGCGGCGAGCATGACCTTGAGGCGCGCATCGAGCACCCCGCGCTCCGAGGACGAGATTAGCGCGCGCACGGGCCGCGAGGCGGCGTAATGGCGCAGGAAGTCGACACCCAGAGCGGTGTAGACGCAGATCGCAACGAATTGGAAAACGATCCCGCCGAGCATGATGTTGCTCCCGAGGTTGGCGGTCGCGATCGTCTGCGAAGAAGAGGCGATGCCCCCGCCGAGCGCCTGTACCACGAGCGCAACTATGTCCTGAATGTGAGGTCAGCAGCGGTGCATACATGGACATGAGTGACGGGTACGTACGCAGCTGAGGAAGATCCGCGTATACAATCGCGGCGTGAGGCGGGAGTAACAGGGCCCCAGGCGGCCGATGATGCGCGAGAGCAGGATGAAGTTGACGGCGACGAGCGGGGTCGGGGCGATGATCGTTGTGGTGATCCTTTCGTACAATGGTAAGAACAGAGATATTTATACGATGAGTTAGGCTGAGCGTACTGCATCAGGTAGGGATTACCGAGGTCTGGAGAAAAGCTGCTCCAGAGGCGTCCACTCCAGCCTACGAGTTCGCCGATTCCGCACAGGCAGGCGGTCGGGAAGAGCCACCACATGCGGAAGTACGTTGCCTGCGCGACGTGGAGGACTGAGGAGGTAAGTGTGAGGGAGAGTGGGAGGGATGTGATGACAGACGTACAAGTGCTGATTCCGTACAGGGTAAGGAACAGAATCGCGATCCCCTCATGGGGTGTGTATCCGTATTGGCTCTCCTGCGCGGCGGGAGATGCTGGGAGAATGTCGATCAGAAAAGCATGAAGGAACTTGAAGGTCGTCTGGTGCAAACCTGTGCCATTAATTGAGGACATATTCGGAAGAAAAAATCGTTTTGAAGCTAAGAGAGGTGACGGAGAGGTGGCAGAAAATCGAATGCGGGGTGACATGGCATGTCTGGCCTATTTAAACCGTCCACAAAATGCGGAAAGCTGTGGTTGTGATCGTGTCGCGGGAGATCAAATCATATGTCGTTTCAAGTTGCGACGGCCACATGATCAGGATTCAGGATAAGCTTGAACATCGCTTGAAATCGCCCTCGAACCAGGCCTTAAAAATGGGTACGTTGTAGAGATCTGTGCCTACATCTAGAAGCCAGACCCAGGGATTTCGCCGTTCATTTGAGAGTGGATCTCCTGGTTTCCACACGAGACGTAATGTATGTTCGCAACTTCACGGACGCTGCGTAGCGAAAGATACGGGAATGAGTCATTTCGATGAGCTAATCCGCGGTGTGGGCTGTGTCTTTTCACAAACTTGACCTCGTTTCAAGGTCTTCAACGCGCACCGCCCAGATCGCAGTGAATTCCGCAGTCCAAGCGACACGCTTACGGTCGAATGAAGCAGCACCGGACTAGGAGACTTGACGTCGACAACTCGACACAAGCTTTGATAGTGCTATTGGTTTCGTTTGATTTGCAGAGGATCCGGAGCAGAACCACATTGGAAAACCCGGGGTGAGCACGGGGAGGCTCCCCGTTCCAAACAGCGCACTAGCCCGCTTGTTGATGGTCATGGAGCAAATCCTATACTAGAAAACACAAGGTGACAGGCACAGCCCCAAAAATCATGTGAAAAGTCACGTTACCTCGGTACCGAAACACATCGGCCGCAAATCTGCGCTCGGCCGATGACATCATGTGATCTACCACCTGCGCCGCCTCAAGGCTTATTGCCTCGAGTGCATGTAGGCCTTGAGGCTCAGTTGAGGCTCAGTCTGCCTTGCTTGCCTTTCACCCCCATCATCTCCCTGCTGTTCTCCCTCACTGTAGGTTGCTTTTTGCTCCTTGGCTCCTCTTTTGACACAAGTTCTCTCAACAGCATATATTCACCCCTATCTTGATTTGGTAACTACTGCAGTGGGAGTGCCTCAAAACATCTGTTTGTACATTTTCATGTATGTTTTTCAATGGTTCATACTACTCATGCAGGGATCAAACTCCCCCAAATACTCCACAGCGCATTAGGCAGGCTGCACAGCAACAGGAATGGAATAGCCGTACTCTGGACAGTCCCCAGAGACACCGTGTACCTGCATTACCTTTACAGCTGCCTCTTCCTCCTAGCCCTTTTGTTCAGCGTGGCCCACTTTTAAATAATACTCCTGGAGATATCTTTGGTGGACATCAGATTCAAGCTCAGCCTGGCAGAGCTGGCCAGCCCCACGCTCCTGATTTAGACACTCTGTGCCGCCGCTTAACTGAATTGCAGACTCCACTTGAGTTTCACCCTCAACCTGCTGGCCGCTATAGCTTTCTGAATTCAAATGCTACTAGGTCATCTAGACCTGCTGGACCTCTGGCACAGCCTAATCAAAATGCTATGGCTGGACCATCTAGACCTGCTGGACCTCTGGCACAGCCTAATCAAAATGCTATGGCTGGACCATCTCGACCTAATAGATCTGAGGTGCAACCTAATCAAAATGCTATTGCTGGGCCATCTCGGCTTGCAGGACACCAGCCACAGCTTAATAGAACATCATTGGATGCTCTTCATGATTTAGAGGAACAGAATTCTCCACCCAATTCCCATCATCCACCAATTCTATTATCACAGAATGCACGACGTCAAGTACGGGAGCGATTAGCAGAATTGGACAGACACCGCGAATTTCAGCCTGCACCATATAACCCAAGGCAAACTCTACAGGAGATTTTAGCACGAGGTGTACAGGGTTTGGATGAGCCACAGCCTCAACAACAGGCTGCACCTCACCCTCAACAACAGGCTGCACCTCACCCTCAACAACAAGCTCCAGCACCTGAACCCGATTTCCATCTTGACCAGGGCATACATGAGCCTGAGCCTGACTTTCCAGAGTTTATAAATCTTGCGGACTTGCCAAAATATGCTCGACCCTTCGATGAGGCTGACATTGAGCCTATATCCCTGGGATCTATGGATGTTTCATGCTCCAAGTGTGGCGCACTTCATTGGAAGTGTGAACAACTTTCAACTTCCACAATTGCACGCCCTCTCTTTGGTGCATGCTGTCTATCAGGGAAGGTTGAGTTGTCAGCAATCAGAAAGCCTCCCCGAGAGCTTCTTGAATTATATAATGGCACCAGCCATGAGTCAAAACATTTCTTGGACAACATCAGAAGTTACAATTCTGCTTTTGGGCTGGCATCTTTGGGGGTTACTGTAGACAAGACTGTGCAGGATGGCCATGGGCCCTATGTTTTCAAAATCCAAGGAGCACTGTACCATCATG
The DNA here is from genome assembly GCA_029448575.1 of Mycena maculata. NCBI lineage: Eukaryota > Fungi > Basidiomycota > Agaricomycetes > Agaricales > Mycenaceae > Mycena > Mycena maculata. The sequence goes on from JARJLG010000127.1 coordinate 290,197, forward strand.
TTGGATCTCTTTTGCCAAAGCCTGCTACAAATCCAGTCTATGCTCAATTATATTTCTATTCCTCTGGAGAAGCTACAAATTTCCGCATGCAGAACAATCAAGGGCGTGGGCTGCGACCAACTGTGATGGGCATTTTGGATCAGGTTCTGCAGCAGAATCATGCTTATGTCCAGGTTTTCAGAACAGCCTACGAGAGACTGAAAGAGCAAAGGGAGCAGCACCCCAATGTACAGTCTGAATTTTTGCTGTAATCCAATGTGAAAAAGGCACAGATGCGAGGCGGTATAATGCACCTACTGCAGATGAAGTATCTGTGATTCTGCCAGGAGATGGCTCTATTGCTGCAGACTACAGAGACTTAGTGCTGCAGTATAAGGATGGTCCGCTCAAGCGGATCTATGAGACCAATGCATCCTACCAACCCTCTGTATATGTTCTTCTGTTTCCATATGGCGAGAATGGATGGCATACAAATATGGCTCTCAATCTTCCAGTCACTGGAGCAGATGAGGAAGATCCAGATGATGATGGCAGTGGTGGAGGTTCTAGGACACGCACCAAAATATCTATCTTGGACTATTATGCATATCACCTCCATCAACGTGCAGATGACTCTGATCATATTTTTCGGGCCAGAGCTTTACTACAGCAATGGATTGTTGATGGATGGGCTGCCACAGATCAGAGAAATCTCAATTGGCTTAAGAACAACCAGAAAAAACTGAGGATTGATCTCTATAAGGGATTGGCAGATGCCCTTGCTCAAGATGGGGCAATGATACTAGGCAATCAAGGGGAGAGATATATTCTACCCTCATCATACATTGGTGGTTCTCGCTTTATGCATCAAATCTATCAAGATTCGCTGGCTATTGCACGGTATTGCGGAAAACCTGATTGGTTTTTGACAGTGACTGCAAATCCAAATTGGCCTGAGTGCCAGGCAGCTTTGATTCCAGGCCAGAAAACATCAGATCGTCCTGACTTTGTCGCCCGTGTATTCAGGGAAAAACTGCGCATTTTGCTAAAGTTCATCAAGAAGGGCTATTTTGGAAAGTGTGTTGGCATTGTGTACACTGTGGAATTCCAGAAGCGTGGTCTTCCACATGTGCATATCCTCATATTCCTTGAGCCACAAGCAAGGCCAAAAAATCCGGAGGATGTTGATCGTTTTGTCTCAGCTGAACTGCCAGATTCAGAGACAGAACCTAAACTTTTTGCTTTGGTTTCAAAACTCATGATTCACACTCCCTGTGGTGCTGCCAACCCAAAGGCACAATGCATGCAAAATGGGAAATGTTCAAAGGGATTTCCTAAGCCATTCCAAGAGCAGACTACAATGGATCACAATGGCTATGTTAGACTTCGTCGCAGAAACAATGGTCACAGCTTTGTTAATGAAAAAGGGCAGACAATTGACAACCGATGGGTGGTGCCTTATCCTAAACGGTAAGATAGGCCAACCTTGCTTTGGAATTTTTGACTGAGGACCTTCTCTTTTACAGTGCACTTCTTGATTTCGTTTGCCATATGAACCTGGAATGCTGTGTTTCAATGGCCTCTACCAAGTATATTCACAAGTATATCCATAAAGGCTCTGATCGCTCAACCCTCACTGTGGAAGATCAAAACAATGAAATCAAGTTACATCTTGACAGTAGATACATCTCTTCACCTGAGGCTGTATGGCGTCTTCTCAGATATCAAATGCATGAGGAGAAACCTACAGTTGTTCGACTCCGGCTTCATCTCCCTGCTGAGCAGACAATAGTTTTTGCTGAAGATGATGACCCTGAAGAGGTACTGGCACGGGCAGCAAACAAGGACACAACCTTGACAGCTTATTTCAAGGCTAATGAAAAGTTCCCAGAAGCACATCAATATTTATATCAGGAGTTTCCTCAGCATTATGTTTATGACAAAAAGAATACTCAATGGAAACCAAGACAGCGTGGGTTTGCCATTGGACGAATGTACTTTGCTGGCCCATCATCCGGTGCTCGGTTTTACCTCAGGCTACTTCTGACAGTTGTTCGTGGAGCAACATCTTTTGAAAATCTTTGTGTTGTAAATGATGTACCTTATTATCCAAATTTCCGTGCTGCTTGCTTAGCACGTGGCCTTCTTGAAGATGACAATGAATGGGAACAGTGCCTCCAGGAGGCAGCTGATATGCAGACAGGACATCAACTTCGCCAGCTCTTTGCAACCATTCTAAAGGAGAATTGGCCTTTGCAAGATCCGGTTGGACTTTGGGATAGATTCAAGGCCAACATTTGTGATGATGTTTGAAGGATTGGCTCTAAGGGTTGGGTGTGTCGGGCCTTGGCAGAAAGCTTCTGGACTCAGTCTTCACTGCTTGGGGGGCAACCTCTAGGTGGAGTGGAATTCACCTGCGGTGCTCTCCCGCTGAGCTACACAAGCGTATCTGTTTCATTTTCGAACCCAATAAATAGGACCATCCTCAGATATCACTGGCGGAGGTATGCTTCGGACCGTGACATCGGTAATTTTTTACGCAAAATCCACTGGGGGACGTCGAGGGGTTAGGGGTTAGGGTTAGGGGGGGCCAACATTTGTGATGATGTTCGCTATCAACTCATTCAAAAAGGTCGGGCAGCAGATCCAACTGAGGATCAGGTCTATGACTATGGATTGTATCTGCTAGAGAAAAATCTCCTTGGATCAGGAAAGTCATTGGTGGACTTCACTCCAATGCCACGACCAACACAAAATTGGGCTCAGCTCGAAGGAAACCATTTAATAGCAGAACAGCTTGCATATGACCGCAATGAGCAGAGACAGTTAGCTGAGCCTCGCATTGCCAGTCTCAACAATGAGCAACGTATTGTGTTTGACACCATCATGAATTCAGTTCGAAACAATAATCCAAAATTGTTTTTCCTCAATGGACCTGGAGGTACTGGAAAGACACATGTCTATAATACTCTTTGTTATGCACTGCGCAGTGATGGTCATATTGTGCTCTGTGTTGCATCCTCTGGCATTGCAGCTTTGCTCCTAATTGGTGGCCGCACAGCACATTCCAGATTCAAAATTCCAATTGAACTCTATGATGGGAAGACATGTCCAATCAAAAAAGGGTCAATGTTGGCTGAACTTTTGACTAAGGTAGCATTAGCTATATGAACTTCTTTCACAGCTAATTTTTTTGCCAAGGTTGCATTAATTATTTGGGATGAGTTGCCAGCTCAGGACCGCTGATAAGCATGAAAAATGGCCAAGCCTGAAATTTACCAATTTCTGCGTCCTTGTTCCACTTACTAAAGTGGAACCAGAACTTATCTATATCTTGCCCATAAAGAGCCATAGAGAGGTCCGATCTGTTGGCTAAAGGCACTACGCCTCTAGTTACATAGTAAAGACTTGTCAGGTCACCGATACCACGAGGGTCAACGGCCTGGGGAGCTGCTGTGTATTTACGCGTAATTCAAAGTCCAACCATTCGATCGAATTGGGACAGAGATAAAGTGTTATACCAAGGACATACACACACCATCCATTCTGACTACAAATTACACCTGAGAAAGTACACTACTGGAGCTGGGCATCAACGAACAAAGGAACCTTTGCTGAAAGTGGAACACGGCCCGAACAGTCCGGCAGTAGCCGACGGATCAATCCACGGCATGTTTGATATTCAACGCTTAGACCGAGGTCTGGATTGGGTAGCGCAGTTGTTGCTTAGGGAAGATTGATCCACTAGCTCCATCATTCATGTGCTGGAGTAGTTTATCCGTTTTCCTGCACCACAAGTCATACTATATGACCATTTAACCGTGATTCTGCAGAGAGGGCTAGACACGGGTAAAATCCACATCATAATATGATGCCATCTCTGGGATTAGAATCAAATCAGAACATAGGTCTCGGAACAAAGTATCTATTTAACCGTTTATTTATCCGTTTGTATTCATTGCGTGCTCATTGCTAATTATTCATGTACTATTTATATTTTATTAGTCCTGCATGTTGTGTCACTCGTTTGTATAAATACAGACAGGTTCAGAGAGGGAAGGCAGTGAATTCACCGCTTCTTGCTAGACGTATTCAGCTCTGCTGGTATTGTCGCTTGGGAAGCCTTGTATTCATTCGGAGTACCTCTTGGAACTTGTAAAGTTCTTTTAGTTATTTCGGTCAATATATTGTTGGTTGTTGGATCACATCTCGCGCTAGGATCTTAAGGAAACAGAACACGGAACAGACTCATAAGGGTTTCATAAGGGTTTCACAAAGGTTTCATAAGGATTTAGGCAAACGGACTTGATAGAACAAGGAACAGAATCATAAGGGACCGAGAACACTGAAAGGATAACAACGTCTAAGGACTAATCCACCCACCCCACGAGATAAAACACCTCTTGGCACCTTCTAGACCTCATCTGAGTCACTAGATCGGCTAATTGAATCAAATCAGTATTTACGCGTAAATAGCTATTACTTATATCTAGCACAACCAGAGACCTAATACTTGGTCCGATCCCCATACTCGCACCGTTTATTGTTTGGATTTGTGTTCAGTGTTGGTTTTGTGTTATTAGTGCTCTAAGCGCTGATTTACATTTTACTACATTTCACGCTTGTTCAGATAGTCAGCGTTTCATCTGGAGCCCACCGCGAGGGGATCAGCTGAGCTATTTCTTTGAAATAGTTGTCTTGTGTTGTATTGAATTCACGAAACGGTTCAATCGCGCATTTCTAGACTTGATAAAAGTCTAAGGAACCAAGTTATACCACTTTGTTATCTTCGGATACACTGTGAAGGACTTCTCTGAAGTCATCTGTTGTTGAGCCTTTAGCTCCACGGAAAAATTCTACCCTTCGGCACGAGACAGCCTCGAGCCGGAACTTCTGCATCTGCGGGCAATCCGAATCTTAGCGAGGAAGATTCAGAATCGGTTGAGACTCCATTCATAAAACCAAGGAGGTCGGAAAGAATGAAATCTAAGGGCTTCGGCACTCCAGAGGAACTTCCCCCACTACCTAGCAAGCGAAAAGGACCATCACCTGCTGAAAGGGCGCGTGAAAAGGCTAAAAACCGGACCACAACTCGATCTGCAGCTCACCGAAGCTTGAATTCGAATTACGCGAAAATCGTAGAAGAACCTAGTCAACCTGGTACTTCACCCGAATCTGCTGAAGGAGACGAAATAGTTCTTCCTTCGTTAATTTCAAACACTACCTTTCCATCCGCTATCGATACATTCATGGGAACTCAGTTGAACCCAGGGGGAGCAGGAGGAGGGGCGGCGCCAAACCAGGCTAATGCTCCAAATCTGCAAAACCCTCCAAACCAAAATGCGCCGACCACAGGCCATTTCAGAATTCCGTACACATGGGATAAAAATGCACCTAGCTTTACTTCAGATGACTATGAAGAGCTCAGAGATTTTGTGGACCAAGTCCATCAAATCCTGAACTTAGCAGGCATAACCGACGAACAGCTCCGAAAAGAGCACTTTGTTAGTTATGTTCCATTCTCAAAGAAGCAAGCATGAAGAAGCTTAGCAACTTATAATGCTCCAGCTACCTTTGATGAGTTCTTAAAAGAAATTTATAAGAGCTATCCAGAGATAGAAGAGGACAAAAATGGGTCAATGAGTGCGCTAGTCCGTATCTGCAGACGATATCAAGGAGTATCCCTCCTAGAAGAAGGCAAACTTAGGCGTTTTGGTGTGGATTTCCAGACCGAGATGGCGAAGTTGTTGCTAGCTCCGGCTCAGATTACGAACAAGCAGGCGGTCAAATTGTACTTGACTACCTTAGAGAAAGGGTTCGCGGACACCTTAAAGTTGACTATCAATTCTACCAAATTATTGAAACACCAACTCCCTGGATTGGCTCCGGCTCCAGCGCCTGGCGCACCTGCAGCGGCTAAAGTCGAACGCAGAGGAGACCAGATTGAATTTAAGGATCTGGTTATTATGGCAGAACAAATGGCGGCTTCAGAAGACGCAGAATCGGAAATTTCGATTCAACCATCGACGGCGAGGTCTGTGCACTTCCCAACGGTAAAAATTGAATCAAAAGATGCGAAAATTGATGAGCTCAGTGAGGTCATAGCTAACATCCAAGATCAACTTGTGGTGCAACAAAAGCAATTTCAAAATCTTACGGTTGAGGGCGTTAGCCGTCATAATGAGATTTTGCATGCGTTGAATCAGAATAATAGTCGGGAACCCAGGAGAGATCCACCTCCGC